>PNEQ01119748.1:0-67383 GCA_003012365.1 Medauroidea extradentata
CTCGCACGGCCTTATCCGCGCGCTCGACGTGTTTTAACGGTCGCTCCTTGCAGGCAGCACGAAGCAGACACTGGTCGCGCAAAAATACACCATTTTCACAAACAATTACACGGAAATTCAGTTCTGTAACCACTGACTTTTATGACACCAATTCATTTAGAAAATTTTGCTCTTTAGTCCTAGTGATGTAAGAATTCAATGTTCCTGTTAAGGAAATAAGAAATGAGACGCCAAATATAGTCTTTTGAACATATTTTTTTAGGTATTTGACATGGCGACATGTGAAATTCAAATCATTACGTACAATAAACCATCTTTTTTCCCTTAACGTAAAAAAGAATTTTGCTGTATCTTGAATAGTTCGTTTTTAAGGTGATTGAGAAGAGGTAGGTGTTTTCCAAGTTTTGACAAGCGGTACAGAAGCCCCTTAAGTGACGATAGTTCAACAACCACTACAAACGGAACGCTGACCTTTCGGATTCAGTTAATATGTATGATGACATGTATGCAAGGAATAATGTGTGAACACCAACCGTACGTTGGAAACATGGTGCCGCCTCTGTAATTATGCATGTATTGCTGTACATGTACGCCTGTATCAGCCCATCCTAGTGAATAAATAACCGAAATGACGTAAGGAACAAAACTGTTTCCGAGATATAGGCCGGAGTATTATGTCAATGTCGACAGATAGGCAACCCGTGTAGCACGTACATGATTATATATACTGCCAAGGCCACGAACGACTTAGATATGACAAGGCGCTACTGCAGATGTTTTTAGTGGAACGCATCGGTGATGTGATTCATTCGTTCGTACAGACCATCTTGTATGACGATGTGTAAATATCAGTACAGTCCCGTACAGCACGTAGTTGAAAAGGGGATCGACTTCGCCGTCTAAGTACTGTCACTCGATGCTGACGGCACTGCAATAAGACCCTGATATTGTGGGTCACATCCTGTGGACTGATGAAGCTCACGTTACCCTAGAAAGTGTACTTAATTGGCACACCACCACCATTGATATCACGGCAATCCTCACGTAATTCGTGCCAGGGGTTGTCAGGTCCTGTGGAACATAAACATCTGGTGCGATATTTTTTGGAAGTCGGTTGATCGCTTCTGTCAAGGGCAGTATATAGGAATGTGTATCTTAGCCACCAAGTTCATCGGATCACTGTCTATTAGACAACTCCTTGTAGGGATTATTTATGGAAACCAGTACACCACGAAATTATGGAAAGCGTCGATGGATGCATTGCCAGACTGCGTGTTGCTGTAATGCATGTATCCAACGATTACTTGCGTGCGCTGCAGGCCCCTGTTGTGCGTCATTTACGTACCTGTTTTGGGATAGACAGTGGACAGTTTGAAAATGTGTTGCTTAGAAACTTACAAGGTGTAAAGTATGACTGTTTCGTATAATGTAAATTCAAGGATTAGTCACTGTGTAGAGTTATGTGCTGGTACGTACACATTGTAGCTCCTGTGTGTCCATCAAATTTAAACAATAAAACATGTTTTGTTTTACTGCATTAAACTTACCACTAAAACATCCTGCCTGCGCCCGTGCATTCAAGTATCCTCCCTTCCCCTTTACTTGTTGTCATGTGTGTTGCATAACTCTCGGTAATAAAGTTCTACACTGCTCGTGTTTCTCAGAAGCATGTCTTCATGTACGTGCTACAAGAGTTGTCTACCCATTGGTATTGCGATAATGCTCTGACATTTGAGTGCCTGTATCTCAGAAACTGTTTGTCTGAGTGTGTTCGGACAAGCGCACCTGTTTTTGTTCGTTATGTCATTCCTATTTTTTATTCACTGGGATGGGCGGCTACCATGTACAGAAATACATGCATAATAACAGAGGCGGCCCCCGTGTTTCCAACGCATGGGATGAGTTGGTCTTCACACTTTATATCCCCTGCTTACATCTCGCCATGCGTCTGAATAGAATCTGAAAGGTCAACGTTCCATTTTAGTGGTTGTTGAATTATCGTCACTTAACATGATCATTGACACATCTTTCACGGCGGTATTACGCCCATACTATTGACTATAGAGGCGTGATTGCTGTAGTCAATATTCTTGATTTTTATTTGGCTACCTGTGCCCGCGATCTTTTCCGCGATTTACATTCCATCCTGTATTGCGGTTTTGACATTATAGCAACGTGACACTTAGTGACAAGCATCAGCCAATCAGAGCCTTGACGCCAGCGACTGGCGGTGAGAACATTGCACGAGTGACTGACTTTGAATTTGGCGCTCATTAATGGCAACGGATACAAAGAAGAAGAAAAGTTGTATACATTTTAACAGTCACACAACTTTTATTCAAGTTAGAAAGACGGCAGAAGTATATTTGTTGCAAATAACACTAAACTAAAGAAATTAGTATTTTGTAGATAAATTAATGCAATCTGTTTGGAAAATTCGTTGAAAAGTAACATATTGGTTTTATGTTTTTCCGTACAAAATGTAATCTCTATTTTCTGTTTGACGTAGATTGATTCAAGCATAATCAGAATATAATTTCATTAATTCATGTTTCCTCAAATACATTTACAGTAACTAGACTATCTATGTAATAGTGCATTTCAGCACAAGTAGAGTTACGAGCGACTGGCAATATTTTATCGCTTTATTATGAAGACACGGCAAGAACTCGTCGCTGGCGGCAGGTGTCGGGCGTATTGCGTCGTTCTGTTGTGAAAACAACTTATCGTGCTTGCGTGAACGTGTCCGTCCGCAGTCGTATGTATTATACATTTCCAAGACACTGGATTGGTTAGAGCAGCCCGATTACTGCAAGATCACCCGACATAAATCCACTTGATAATTTCTATGACATCTGAACTCGGACGCTAGGGCTTTAACTGTGTGTTATGTGATACGCAACACGCCTTAGATATTTGTCGCTCCCATGATTCCAAACAGGTCGGTGGTCATCACATTGAGCAACTGATATTTTCAAGTTCAGCTTATCTTGTTAAACATGTCCATATTCCCTTTTGCTGGCATCGGAGACCACAATTTTCCTATGTTTAAATGCTCAGTTTATTTAAAGTTTAAATTTTATACGCTTTTGAACAGCCTCTAAGTACAGATTTTATAAAAGTGATTCGAAATGGTTTTCACTTTGTCCATAACGTGAGGACAGGTAGTGGGAGTATCACAACCCTGATAACTTACTTCAAAACCGTATTTATTCATAATATGTCCAATAAGGGTAGAGTGGTAATTTACAACTTACAACAAGCTTATAAACTATATTGATGTTTAACTTTTTGACAAATTAAAAAGTAATGTCCATTGTATTCAGCCAGTTCACCGCGTCTGCGGCGGCACTGTGAATACACTGAATAGATCTTCCGAATCTTCTTCTTGGGCACTCAATTGCAATGTGCTAGATAGTCGGAGACACTTTGTCACAGTCGCAGAATGGATTTTGAGCTCGTCATCATTTGCGAAGCCAGTACTTACATCTTTCGTGATTTCAATTTAAAGATGCCCAACCATTCCTAGGCAAGTTGAAACATGTGACGAAGTGAGTGTCTCTCCTAACTTCCAAGATGTATTCCTGGATTTAAATCTCGACAGTTTCTGAAGTTTACAGTCCTGATGTACGGGTAGTTGAATATTTTTGGAACATTTCTGACATTCTCTTACCTACCAGAGCTGTTTTTTTTTCTTATGCGAGGAGTGGGTGAATGAACACTGGTAACCATTTCAAGGGTGAAGATATGATGGTTCCAGATATTGTCCGCGCTGTATCATTCAAGTGGGTATCAACTTTTGCAGAATGTGCGCTATTAACCTACACAGGGCGACAGTATCCTGCAACTGGGTAGACCAAGGCAAGAGCTGATGTTAGTGGTACAACTGCGTTTGCTCTCCACCCTTCTCCAATGAGTTTATGCAGTGTGTTATTTCTAGTTTTTGTTATCTTTGCTACAGTCTTATGAAAATGTGGTTTATATGACAAGGTCCGGGCCACTGTGAATTTAAAATTATAGTTGTTTGGGCACTGACTAAAAAATTACTTAATATTAAAAAACAATACTATGGAAAATGTCTTAATAATACACGATCAAATAGTTTTCAGGTTTACTTAAATTATTGTAATTTTAAAGGGATTTTCTGGGGAGCACTACTCATTCGCTAATTTTTGCTTCGAATCTAAACCTTTTTTAAATACATTACATAGTACAACTAACATATTTAAACCTGATATAGTCTATGTATATATGTGTGTGTATAAATATACCTAAGCATATTCATAAGTATACGCGCACGCACACAATTTACACATGATTTATTCTGTCCAACAACTCGCACATACATATATATATAGATATAATGTATCTAACATATATATAAAAAGTGTTCGGCTTCTTGAAGAGCTGTTAAGCTTCTTCCACACGAACTCCGGTCACATCAAAGCGACGGGAGGAGCAAAAGCACAGCTGTTCACACGTAAGCAGATTTCCTGTGTGAACGTACTGGGGTTGAGCGGCACGGTAGCAGATTTTATGGCTTCGCTGGATTTAACACCAAGCTTACGATGTAAATATTGAACAACAGTCTAGTGTCAGCAAATTTTTTTTTGCTTTATGATTTTCGCTGTAATACTCGTTTTTTAACATTTTTATTTGAAAACGTGTATCTAATGTATTATTGGAAAATAATTGTTTAATGCCACACATAGATTAAGACCTACTGAAATAACATTTCTACAAACAAATATCGAGAGTAGGCTACACGTATTATAAAGCATATATTAAAATGTAAATAGATAAACTTTACTATCGCAAAGTATCATTAAGAACGGTGTTTTGATACGGGAAAAATTTGACAGTTTGTTAGGCTATAATGTAATGGCATTTTTCTTTCGTTACTGATTTTCTAGATCGTCTGTGAACGGTCTGTAAAGCTCAACTGTGCCACGTAACCACCGACTAATTTTACAAAGCGCAGGAAGCTGTGTTGAATATGAAAATACACTGGCAGAAAATATTCTCCTGATTTTCCACCATTTCAATATATGAGTTGTTCACGTTCAAGTGATCACTTTTAGCGGCCGTTAAGTCGGGGAAAATTTTGAAAAAATATTTATTAAAGAGATCCCACATGTGAGTTTGGTAAAATCTGTGCAACTCAGTTAATTAGTTGCACAGTTAATAAAAAGAAGTGTGTATATATATATATATATATGCTAGATAAAAAAATAACCAGGGGTAAAAAATTTATAACTTTGATGTAAAAAGCCTTCGGTTATAATTAAAGATTACACTGACATAACATTGGTAAACAGTGCACGCTGATAATACTCTGTTAAAGTTTCTACAGTCCACGAACAATACTGTATTATAATGTAGACTAAAGTTAAAGACGAAACTCTGGGCGTCAATCAGATCAGATATCAGTTGAAGGGGTCGCCAATTTTCTTAAAACTTATTTTATACGTATTTATTTCACTCATTTTGTCAAGATATTTAACATAAACTTGTTCGTATAGCATTCTTCACACGCTACTGATGAAAGTTTAAATTAAAAGTTACATAAATATAGATCACAATAATGAAAAATAATTCTCAGTTTGTAAAGTAATCGCCTGCGTTTATTCTTATTTCTTTTGTTTGTCACCTCAGTGAACTATCGCCTCTTTTTTTCCTTCATCTTCTTTAAATCCATCCTCGATGAACGCACTGTTCCAGCTAACGTCTCCTCGTATTTAGCTATTTAGGTGACTAGCTGTTGCTGTGTAATTAGTTCCCGAGGAATTCAGTTTAATGCGGTAGCTTAGTTTGTTTGAGTTTTCGACTACATTTTCCCAAAAATTAAAGAAAAAATAAAATAAAAATTAGAAGGAAAAGTTTTAATAGTTTAAACTTTTTGGTTCTCCGAATATTATAGTGCATATAAGTAATTATGTAGTAACGTTAATAATACCAATACTGATCAACTGCAGGAATTTTACTTTTAATTTTCCAAAAACATATTCTTAAACAAAATTTACCCAACATTCTAAGCGGTGCAAAATTTAGCTAACGAAAGTTTTTGAAATATTTTGAAGAAGAAAATGTTTCACTTAGTTTTTGGGTACCCCATTCTACCCCCTTGCCCCATTTTGCCTCCATCTCGCCTATATATCATTTTTTGTCGTCGGAAACTTTCACAAGCTTACGCAAAACTACTCACCAAAGTTTCATCGCAATCGAATAACAAATAAATGGGATAAAAACGTATATGTTACAAACTGGCAGACGGGCATTATATATATATATTTATTTATTTATTTATTTATTTATATATATATATATACATATATGTATATATATACATTCATAGTAAACTGAGAACTATTCTTTCTGCTTATTTATATCGTTCCGTCACTGGTTGAATCAATTTAGAAATTTAAGTAGTAAACGCATCATGTAGACTTTACCTTACTAATAATAGTTACTCTACCACGAAAAACCTGCCATTGTAGACTTATGTAACACACTAAAACGTTTATACGTTAAAACTAAATAAACATAAATTTTATCAATTTATTCGCATTATTTCTCATTTTATTGTATGTATTATTTGCTAATTCACAGCATTGTTGATTTCACCAACACATCCTAAATTTTGAGTCCAGCTCCGAGGGGTCTAGATGACTTAAGAATCTCGTAAGTAAGGTACACGAAATATGATTCCTTAATTAGTTAAGTCTATCTTTAACATTAATAAGTGCTATTTATGAAGAAAGATAAATGGAGGCTACTGAGAGTTTAAAATACATTGTACCTGTAAATTGTATGAAGAAAATATGAAATTATTTTATATAGACCTAGGTATTTACTATCATAATTATTAATTGCAATTTCCCTGTAAATATGACTACCAAAATTTAATATATATATATATATATATATATATATATATATATATATATATATATATATATATATATACACACACACACACACACACACAATATCAGCGAGGACTTGAACTATAATATATATTATATTTATTGGTATGCTTTATTAAAATTACGAGTGCAAGGGGAACGTTATAGATTCACATGTAATACTTCGTTGTTTTTAACTAATCAGCCTAACACTGCCAAGTTTCATTTAACTTTACGATCTTTAAGGTGTAAGTAGTAAACGTCAGCTTACAATATTAACAAACGAGGCATTATGTTTTCAACCTCTTGTGTTATATTCACTGAATAAGCTAATAGTTGTCTACTTTACTTATACTACATATTTGATACACCAACCAGTCAAAATTTCCTATTCTTCAAAATCCAAGCGCTGCCTGGCTAAGTGAAGCTTATCAAAGATATGTCTGCAACGTTGAAACACCCATCACTTTGGCGACTGTATTAAGCGATGTTTTAACTTAAGAAGTGCCTAGCTTATATATATTTTTGGACGAGTTGCTGGAACCGGCCAATACATTGCGCGTAAATACTTGCTTCCTTTATCTGGTATGATATTTGAGATCAGCTTTGTTTAGTACAGTTCAAGTTCTCTAAGAAAGTGAGCGGTCCCAAGAAGAGGTTAACAAACAGGTTAAGAGCGACGAAGTCAATCACAATACATGACGACACAGCGGTATACAACAATATACAGAAGACAAATATTTCCTTGAAGTGCTTGTCAGGAGATTTTAGGACCAAGCGCCTACTCTTAAATTCAGGCAGACTACATGTTTGCCTATCTCAGTACTGGTGAGCTGTCTCGATCAGGAATCACACAGTAAGAGAGTCTAACTCCTTCGTTAAACAACGAGAACCTTATCCCCGCTGAAGTTGCCTGAAGTATTGGGCCGCAACAGGCGCAGTGACTAGAGTACTCGCCTCCCACCAAGATGGCCTGAGTTTGATTTCCGGTGGAGTCGGTTCCCGGAATTTCACACGTGGGAATTGTGCACGACGATGCCGTTGTCGGTGGGTTTTCTCGGGGAACTCCTGTTCCCCCAGTCCCTTCATTCCAGCGCTGCTACAAACGTCATGTCACCCTTCACCAGCGCTAAAGACCGACGTCAGATACGGCCAATCCTGTGACCGCGGGCCAAACACTGGCCGACCAGATCTTTTTGAATGGCCCGCGAAAAGCTGACGCAGTTTCACTACATTTCAAAGTTATTTACACTGTCAGTAAAAGTATTTAAACAATAATTTCATATTTTGAAATTCTTCTTTTCTAAATACCGCGGAGGCAGTGCTCGAACTTCAAGAGAATAATGAACTGAGAATACTCTGTAAATAAATGTTCTGTAAAATTCTTCTGTGTTAAAATATTTTAAGAAATTGCTCATAAAAAGGAGCCAAAGTGCAAGATATTTATCTTTGTTCGTGACATGATTTGGTTCAACTTTTTGAGCATAGCTCCGTAAAGTTTGATCACCCCTAACCAAGATGTTAAATACTGACTAAGATCTCTTCACTCACACTTCACCCGAAGTTGGCTACAATTCTCCCTTCGTTAATACTAATGTCAGAACACACACCATGAATCATGGAGAAACGTTTCAGAATTCCAATTTTTATAACATAATTATTGTTATTACATTTACATCCTCAGTAACTACTTAATGACGTTCGTCAATATAGACGGATAGTTTTATTCCGTTATTTCATCATTGCACTATTTATTTCACGCTCCATAAATTTTCCGTTGAAGGCCGGGAACTTCGCCAATCTTCTGTTAAGGGTGTATTTATCTATTCAAGTTATGAGGTCCTGAAATTAACTGTCTAATATTTAACGTCCTGGATTTCTTCAATTTTTCGTAATAACTCATCATAGTTCAACATGTAACGTTTCACCTGAATGTATTGTCTACAGTTAAACCCAGTTCGTTTCTTTTATTGTTATCTTGTACGCTTTTTTTTCTGTAACGACACAGGGCTGAGCCAAAACCTTCTCGTTAATTCGTAGATTCCTATTACAAGAAATTTTCAACGAAACTGCCGACAGTATTAGTTTTGTAGAAATAGAATAAACTGCGTTGGGTTTTTATTGGCATCTAAATACATTACATTGTATGCTTCAATTTACTTCAGTTATTAAAAGGATAGTTTGTTTATGTTCAGAATTGCTTGCCTTGTGTATTGTACAGTTTTACTTCTGCATTTTAAATTTATTTCTTTAATATTTTTTTTTAATTTTGTCAGTTTTTCCTAGGCTTATACAGCCTTATATCAATAATTTTTCATTTTCGACTGTGTAAAACTAGCTGAAATGGTGGTTTATATTCTCCTATTTCACTAATGGTCGTCTCGTGATTGCGAAAATAACCAAAACGGAAATTTTTACCGTCAATATTCAGCAAGAAAGTTCCGCCTCAGTACATGAAAAGAACCAGGGGACTGGCACTATTATTTTGTCTTTATTGCTGCGTGCTTAAAGATAAGATTGCTGTTCAGAATTGTTCATAGGACACTTATATTTACATTCATAAATACAAATGAACTTTATAAGCAATGCTACCCTCTTAAAAAATTTTCCATTTAGGAAATTGCCATGGTTTATATAACTCATTACTTTAATATTTATTTCAATCCCTTCACACTTTTTATACGGTTTTCGGTTAACCCCACACACGTACAAACATACGTACTTACAAAAAGCCAGACACACACATACCATAACAACAAATATAGCCGATGTGCGTATGTATGTATGTATGTATGTATGTATGTATGTATGTATGTATGTATGTATGTATGTATGTATGTATGTATGTATGTATGTATGTGTGCATGTATGTATGTTACATGTATGTGTGCATGTTATATGTATGTATTTACGCATGTTATATGTATGTCTATGTGTATTTATATAGTGAGAAGCAGTGCTATATAACCACAAAATAATGTATGACTCACAGAGACTTGCAACAAATAAAAAACTTGCAGTTTATGGAGATGTTCTCAAACGCACCGCCTAGAGGGAATTACTGGGCATTTGTTTGTCTTCCTCAGGCGTAGAGAAACCAACAGACTGAAACACCACAGCTTGTCTCGCCGCACACAGTTCAGGAAATATTTGGTCTGAAACCGCCCAGTAAATCCGTATACGTTGCGGTGAAACAACCGCTTGTTGCCATTATTCTCCTGCAACCTGTCGCACTTAAACCATGCCACTGCGACCTGCAACGTTCCCACTTGAATAATGTTTGCTCAGCTAAGTCTCTGCCAGTTTTCCAGCTCCAGAATAACTACTTCAAAACAAAGCAACTAAGCAAGGAGAGTTTTAAAATGTACCTTGTCGTAGACCAGAGCTTCACACAGAAGACACTTCGGAAGGGCCCCAAACACTAAGAGGTATTTTCAAACGTTTAAGTTTCGGTTTGATAGGCTTCAGACCGAGATTATATTATACGTGACATTGAACGACAGCAACCATGACTTTCCAATACACCTATGAAAAATATTAGGTAGTCCCGATTTTGGGAAGAAATATCAGGTAAGAACGATCTACCACCACTGCTTTCAAATCAGTTTCCGTAAGTTAGAAGGCGGTCTACCCGTCAATTCTCTGTTATACCTGCCGACCTCCGTAGCGTAGTTGGTATCATATCAACCTACGGTGAGAGAGGTTCTGTGGGTCTATCATGACCTCGCGTCGCTACCTTGCGACTGCACGCAACTTTGCGATGCACCGTGGTTTAGTTAGCGATTTTGTGTTTATGACCGTCCTCGTTTACGAGTGTCGTTATCTTTTGCATGTACGATAAATCTTTGCGACAACGCACTCTTAGCAACGGAAGTTGGCAATGTTTCTGTGGATGAATTAATATATTTTTAAAAAAATATATTCCAAAGCTTCTGTTTACAGCGACTGAGATTTCTCTTTCCGTAGTTAATTATCATCCTCGATGGTAGTGCCACGCCGCCTAACTACTAGATAACGGTTTATAGGGCCTTTATGCTTCGCTAGATGTCGGTAACAATTCCATCACAAAACTTAAGTTATTTTAGCAGCGCTGTATACAAGGGAAGTAGTGCCATCGAAAACATTTTCGAAAGTGCTACATATTGAAAAAGAAACTCTCTAAGGATTATTTTTCCAACGTAATGTTGGTCTTTGTAAGAACACTGAAATATATATACGTAAAAAATTAAATAAATAAAACTGGTCCTTAGTAAGAAATGAAAATATAAGCATGTATAAATGATGCGTAAATATAGGACAATAATAGATTTTGGGTTAATATTGTATAATGTGTGGTTCTTCTATATTACAATTTACAGTGTTCACATTTACTACAACAGTTACGAGACATCATTATTACATTTGAAAGACTCGGTTTTCGCTCAAGTATTATTCTCCATAAATGTTAGTGAATATTCGCTTGAAAATTAGTAATATATTAATATTTAAAAAAAATTATAATAAAACACTACTTATTTTGTCTGTTAATATAATTTAATCGTGGCGGTAAGAACGACTACACGGGAAAATTTTATTCTTTTAGTTTTAAATATAAAAGTAAAGCTACAGTACATAGAACTATAATTTACTGAAGAGATTGACAGAGAAAATTAAATAAAAAGGTAAAAAAAAAATGCTTTCTGCATACGTTAGGATTGATCTTATGCCCGAAAAATTTGAATACTTAATTGCAATGACGCTGACCAGTACTCCAACATGACATGATGAACAGTTTCCCTGTAAAATAATACCCATACAATATTTATTTAAAGTTTTGTAGTTTCGTAATTTTAAAATGTCAATTGTGGAACAAAACCGGTAACTCGAATGCTCATATCAGTTCGAAATCCACATTTCTTTTACAGAAGTCGTGTAGTTTTTTTAAATAATCTGCCATGTTTTTTTTTATATTTTTCGTAAAACTAATTTGCGAAGCGCAAATCAGTTCAGTTCGGGTAAAGTGGTACAAGCAGAGATCAGAAATGTTCGCAAAAAGAATTTGCAACACATTGTTTCAATAAATTCCGTGCACAACTGCAGCTATGCTTCACGGTTAGTGATTGGATGTTTATACTCTGAGGCATCTTGATTTCTAACCGCTTATCAGAGACGTGTTGTGTCACATTAACTTAAACCTGATTTGCTTAGTCGATTTGGCGACGCATGTGCACAAACAACACACTGCCCACCAAAAACCATGAATCAGTGCTGCAGATGCGCAAGGGGCGTCCAAACAGTTTGTTGCAAAATTATATTCGCGAACATTTTCTGTCTATACTTATACCACTTTACCCGAACTGAACTGAAATATCGATGTAGCATATGTATCACACTGTTTCAATGTCAATTAATTTAATTACAGTTGTTTAAATATGTGAGGTTAACAGCAACTGAAGGGAAACATCCGCCATTTTATCTTACAAATCCACTTTACGAGTCGTAGCGAGCCCTCGAGATGCCGTACTATTTTGCGACAGACTGTACGAGTGTTATGCGATATGTATGCGTTATGTGGACAGTTCGCAGTCGCAAAGAGAGGGAGTTGTAATCGCTTTCATCGCAAAGTCTAGTTTAGCGTGGCTAACGATCGCAAAACTGCTTTGCGACGCTGTCATAATAGACCCTCTGGGTTCAAATCCCAACACCGGCATGGATGTTTGTGTATACATAGGTTTAGTTAGTTCGTAAGCATCCCCTTACTAAACCGCAGCGCATAAAACCGAGGAACGTTAATAAACTCTAAAATAAATAAAACAAACTATTATATATAACATTTCGGGAGGGGGGGGGGGCTCGGTGGCTTGAGCCTGTTGGCCAACCCTTTATTATTTTTCCCCTTTTTTTCCAGAATGCGACCTTGCCGTAGGGCTGAAGCAGCATTATTCTGTTCCGCATAACTTAGTAAGTTGAGAAAGTAATAACGGTGCTAGCTATTTACATTTTGTAACTTCAGTCACACATTACTGAACATGTATTTCTCAGGCTATTTTTTTTTTAGTTCTATAACTCTTACCATCCCCTTCCTTCATCCCACTATCACTACATACTAACCACATATTGTCACTAACTCTTTAAGAGCAAAGACAAAATAACTGGTTGGCAATGTTTAGTTGTATATTTATCGCTACGTATCGCCCATTAAATTATAAGTCAATGTAATATAATTACACATTATAGAAAGCTGGCGCAGCTATAATGGTTTAAACTGTCATTTGGGAGGATTTGTATTCAATCCTAAGTCTGGCCATCTTGACTTCGGTTTTCAATTTATTTCTTTTAATTTTTCTAGAATTTACATTTTGTTGGCAATGTGGTTCATAGAGACGGTTACACATATTTTTATATTCCACCAAAACAAAATTACACCCATGCCTCACCCGGGACTTGAAACCTGAACCTCTCGCACCGCAAGTCGGCGCGCCACCCGATTGCGCCACGGAGGTCAGCCTGGTATTCACTGGTCTGCCAAGATCACTCCAGAGAAATGCTGGTATGATTTACCAACAAATGCTGTGGCCGTTCCTCTTAATATTTTCATTTGGCTGTTCAAGATGCAATTAAAACAGTATAAATATCAATAAAAATAATTACAGAACTTTTCTTACTATAGAAGATTAATACAACAAGATTCTTATTTCCACATACATTAATGAAAACTTACCAGAGTGATATATGTAATTCTTCCTCTTACTTAGACGACAGTGTAGTCACAAAGCTTTTCGTAACATATCCAATCAAATGCCCTCGCTATGATGGCACAGCTTTGTGGTTAGAACGGACAGCAAATAAAAGAGCGACTGTATTTCGCGAGCCCCAACTTTACCGTGATTGGAGACACTTACGTGCACTGCGTATTTGCCTAGGTACTCAGGCGTTACCGTTGCTTAACAGCCGATCACACCCGAAGTGGACTTTAACTTTTTCAGCCACTTATTTATTCTGAACAGAACGGTACGTATAATGGTGTACTTGTGAGTATTGTATCTCTGCCGTTTTCAAATGTTATGACGTCGCTGAGAACATAACTGCTCGGGATGGCATAAATTGTTTACAAACCCTTGTATTCTCATGAATGGCGAATTTTAAACTACTACGTTTACGGTGACAGGTTCGTGGGTTCGCTGACCTGTAGGATAGCATTTAAGGATTTATATGTACTGTAGCAGATGGTAGCTGCTCATCGGCTGCTCGCTAATGCACTGATAACACATGATTAGAGCCACGATTTTATGGCGAAAAGATTTTTGCAACATTTGGTTTCGATGCGTTATGTGCACATCTGCAGCTCTGCTACATCGTCTGTGGTTGGATGATTTTACTCTCACTTGCCTTGGCAAACTATAGACATACAGACTCAACAATAATCTTATTCTGATTGGTGCAGTAAAATGAGAAACGTGTGTGAACATAGACACGCTGCCAATAACCTTGAAGCAGAACTGCCGATGTGCACGTGAGTCACTGAAACAAAGTGGGGCAAAAATATTTTCGCGACAAAATCGTGGCCCTACACATGATTGATGTAGTGTGTACAGTGGTGGTTGGTGGGTTGTTGCCTAGGAGGGAACAAGTTGCAGATAACTACATAGTGTTGTGCGCTAGTCGACGCTACACGCTGGTATGAAGGTGTCGCTTATTACTAACTGCTCTTAACTAGGGCCCGGTAGTTTTCGCAAAAATATTTTTCCAGCACTTTGTTTCAGGGCCTTACGTGCCTGCATCTCTGAGCTATGTGGACAGTGATTGGATGCCGTAACACCCAGCATCTGGAGGTTAAACCCGCAAATCTCAGACGTCATGTGTCACAGTTATCCGTGTACTGATTGGAACAGTTAAATTAATAGCGACTCTGCACAAAAACACTCTGCCAATAGCCATGAAGTTGAGCTGCAGGTACGCACGTAAGGCACAGAAACAAAGTGGGGCAAAAATCTTTCCGCGGAAACTACCGGGCCCTACTTATAACACAATAAGTAGTAAGTAGGTATTTCATGGTCATTGGTGTACGGCGGTGAGTTCACACGAGTGTACAGTTCTCGGCAACTTGTGCCCTCCCTGCCAACAAACCTCGAGCCGCCAGTGATTGTGCATGCATTTAGTTGCTTGTTTATTATGTGTTCGCTACCTTCTATGAGGTGTCAGATAACTCAAGAACGGCCTGCGAAAGTTACGGTAAAGTACAGTTGCTAGGATTCAAGGTTGCGCCCAAATAAAAACACGATTTTTTTCTTGTGCTTAGTGATATGTCTGTGGTTATTACGGGAGTTAAATTGAATAGACATTCCGCACCTTCATACTACTTACCACCGCTCATGTAATTTTTAATAAATTTAAGTAATAGTTACATCTGTACTTATGTCAGTTGAACCAAGTAAAAACTTTGGCTCTTTCTGCTGTTTTCAGCAAACGCTTCAATGACTTCAGTGACTTTTTGTACAACGAACGAAACGTATAACTATTTTCCTAGTATACTATTTCAAGAAATATCAAGTTGTTTTATTGAGAAACAGACGTTATTTGCTAGATAAATGTAATCGCCAACGAATGTTAAGTCGCAGAAAAGCCAGTGTTACATAAAATAACCAAAGCACGAGAAAATTACCAACCAAAATAAAGAATAAGAAACATATCACGGAATCCAAAAATGGCTGTAGTCAACAAACAGGCAAATAATTCCGAAATAGGAACACAGTCGCTATCTAATGGAAACCGTGAAACAGAAAAGGAAACAATCATACAGGCAAGGATCAAACAAGGTGCATTAAGAGGGTGACAATGACGGATATAGACCGCGAGAACAATACAACCGAACACAGTGACGCAAATGGTTGTATACAAGACAACAACACAAATATCCTATGGCTGAGCCAGTCTGCTGGATTTGCTCAGAATCATCGTGTGCCTGTAGAACAGAACAGTTCCCGAAACGTCACGTCTGTTGATAATGGGATCCTACTATTATTATTTGTGTTATATCCATTATATGTAGGTAAGTACGACAACTAAAATTCAGATGTCAACTTAACCTATCAGTTCAAAGTGCGCATTCCGAGCATGTCATTGAAGTTTTATACTAACATATGTGTATTTCGGGTGTTTTTGCTACCTTGCATTATGCGAAGAAAGAAGGTAGACTATTACACCGTCTTACTTCTAAAATGTACTCTTAAAGTAAAATTCAGTTCACCAAAATCCTTGTCATGACTGGCTTCGCTCTGCTAAACAAAATCTGATGTGCATTACTTGTATTGTGTTTACTTTAATGGGGAATTTCTGTGATTAAAACCGTTATAACATTAATGTTACAACCAGTGAAAGTATTTTCGGTTCCACATCTCAAGAATTCTTTCTGCGCATGAAAATACAACCAGTACTACAAGCGTACAGCACAGGCCTAACAACAAACAATATTTCAGTAGGTGTTGGAACTAAGTAATTGCAAAACACCTTATGTATATTTAAAATCTACAGAATTCATCAAATGGTGTGATTGCAGTTAGTTTCTTCATGGTACGCCCACGAAGCGATAGCAAGCTAATCGTATCGCAATACTGTTGTTTGTCGCGTTCCCCCAACTTGTTCAGTGGCCCAACCAGCACATCAGTTGAGATGCGCGTTTACGAGCAAGTTAACATGTCTGCGACAATAAACTGTGCGGCTAAATGCGAGCTGCTTGGTGTAGTTCGATTTTTGCAGGCACAAGGCCGGCCACAACGCACAAAAAATTAATCTAGAACCAGTGCAGTGTTCAGTGAAAACTTTATGAGTGACGGAGAGGTGAGAGAGTGGTGCCGAAAACTCCGCGAAGACAAACTGACGTGCATGACGAATATGGCCAGGGAAGGAAGTCACTAGCTACAGATGAACTGGTGCAGCATGTGGGTACAGTTGTTCGTGAGAGACGTTAATTAATAACTACAGAACTTTCCGGAGAATTTCTGCACAATTCATGGTCAACCCTGTACACAATTGTTACAGACAACCTGGGATACAGTATACTTTGTGCACAATAGGAAATCAAGATATCAACCGATGTTGTCATTTCTGCTGCTGTACGCAGACAACGAAGAACTGTAATTTATTCAAGTTGTGACAAGTGATGAAACATGGATTCATTTCGACAACAAAGGATTCACACCCATTCATTAAACAAGTTGAAGAAGCATAAACGGACATTTGACACCAAGAAACTGATGGATACAGTGTTCTGGGATCGCAAGGTGTGCTACTGATCGATTTCATGGGGCCGTGGATAGCCATAAAGCTGCTTCATATTGCGAGACATTACAAAGGCTACGGAAATAGATCCGAAACAAACGGAGAATAATGCTGACATCGTGTGTTGTTTTGCTTCACGGTTATGCCATACCGCACAGTGCTGCCATAAGCCAACAACTACTCGCAAGTGTTTGATCACCCTCCTTGCAGCCCAGACTTAGCACCATGTGACATTAACAAAGTGGCTGAGAGGAAGACGATTTAACTGCAATGACGTACTGTGGGACACTGTGACAACGTGGTTGAATAAACAGGCGGCAACTTTCTTTGAAGATGGTGTTGGACAGCTGGTTTACCGGCACAACAAATGTTCCTACCACCACGGTAGCTGAAATATGTGTGTATCTTCTGACAGTAAAATTAGTTTTTTACAGCCCATCAGATATTAAAAACCCTCGTAGAAGTATTATACAAATTCTAATTTTTATGGACGTAATGAAAAAGGAGAACAATTTGCTGTTCAGTCTCTAGATCTGGGATTACTACTGAAAGAAAATGTAGAGCATTATCATAACAGAGGCTCAAGTTTATCACAGGACTGAAACATGAACATTAGATCATTGTCACTGGAGACTGTTAAGGGGCTGAGTGATTACTGTTCTAAAAGTAATATTACAATACCGATGGCTAATCTGTCAATAGAAGATGGCATTTTCCTGCTCGTAAGTACGTTTATTTTGCAAGTAAAAATTGCAGCATCGTACGTTATCTGTGTACAAACACAATCCTCAGAAAGTTTATATTATTTTTAACGTAGGAACTAACATAATAATAGTAACCACGCTTGTTTAATTATTCAATAACAAAATAACACAATATATTAAAATTATTCAAACATTATTTAGACATCAGTGCAACCAACATAGGAATTGCTTAAATGCATGCATCAAGTCATTTTAATAATATCTGTTTTTCAATTTAGTTACCATTTGTTTCCTTGTGAGTTTCAGTCAAATGCCAAATGCAATATATCTTACTTCAGAAATATTTGAGATCTGGTCTTTTTTGCCTAATTACAAAGCAATGTAAACATCTGCTCGTGTCTTGCCTGAATGACGTCACTGCACAGAAGAGACGAGTTTGGATCACAGATCTCGCAGACCTGTATTTATTCAGCCATCGTCTGCCTTCATATTGTAAACAGTGTCAGTACGTTACAGCGAGCGTAGGTGTAAGATCACTGTCATGATTAAACGTATAAATCTGAGACTCCTTATTCGTGCCAGTTTCATCCGACGATAGTCTAAGTGGGTTCTGAGTAACTGCCAAACTTTAATGAGAAATTTTTCAAAATCATGATGGATCACCACACCTAAAGTAACTCTGTGATTGGTTTTTTCCTAAAAGCAGTTAAAGCTCTAAAAAAATCCTATGTTGTTATGAAATCATTCCTCCATATGTACATAAATGTTCAACAAACATTTCAGATACATAAACCAACTATATTAAATCTGATGCATTTACAAACTGCCAACTGTGTTGACAATTACAAGTAAAAACTCTTCACAGATGGACATTGTACTCAGAAGCAATACGACAGGATAAAATACCAAAGTGCTTCAAATATTAATTTTAATGTCAAGTATTAATTTTAAGGCAGGATTGGTCAACTTCAACTAGTTACAATGTTCCATCCCCACTCCCCAATGCATTCACCTGTGGTCATTAGAGCACGAGATGGCTTAAAACTACGAGACCCTGGTTTTAATAATCTTTATCAGATTGCACAAGATACTGATATTACTGTATTAATCTAGTATGTAGAAGCAACTCAACTAAAGGTTTACCTAATCAACTCTCAGGATATTTATTCACAATTGACACAAACCGGTCAATGTCCTCATAAGTTATAATTGTTTTAATTATCTAATAACTCACGAACCGTGGGGAGGGGGGGAGAAAAGTGTTTGTGCCATAATTCACTACTACTGCTATTGCAAGGATTACTACTTTAAGCTGAACAGATAACCCAGTTTTTCATCTAATTTAGATTAATGTTTAGCTGTACTTACAAAATATCAGTTAAAAAAAGTAAATCTGTATGCATTCAAAATTTTTCCCATGGATCTGCATGGCTGACTGGGGACATCAGCTCACATTTAGGCTAAAAAAAATGTCCTTATTGTAAAAAAAGCTGAAATAAAGAATCATAGCATTAGGTAAATTAATTTCTTTCAAGAAAATTATAATGATGTACTTGCAAGTAATTGTTTAGAGTTGTTTAGACACTACCCGATCACATATTTAAAAATAAACAATGAAACTTGAATCCCACACCTTTCATATCTGATTTCGTATAATTAAAGTGTGCATTGATATTGCCTATCTCAAATAATATGTTGTAGGCTTAAAATTGGACTACGGTAACAACAGAGTCTACAATAAATTACCTGTAATGTATTTGTAATCCCTATACACTCTTTAAAAAAATAAGGTATTATGTTTACAGGACAAATAAATATAAAAAGACATACTGAAGATTGCTCTTAGTTAAATTTGACCGTACAGAACAACAAAAATAAGATATATTTATTTCCAGTAGACATTGTACAGATAACATAATGTCTATAAAGTTGTATTGCAATCACAAGAATAACCTGCAGAAGCCAAAGAGGTTTCAAATTTTTAGGAGACTTTTCTAAACTTGTGTTTTACATGACATTATTAGAAACAATAAATGACTCTCTACAATTGTCCAAGCCGAATTGGTTTATTAGGACACGGATCCCCTGACTAGTGCAGGTGACCCTCTGACGTCACAACACTGTCCGAAACTAGAAGCTGTCCTAGGACAAATGTCCATGAATATTCAACTTTCGTCCCAAGTTATATGTCCATACGAAGAAAATGGAAAAAGAATAAAAGAACTGAATTAGAGTGCAAATTTCTTCTATAGATAAATAAACTTGCTTTTTGGGAAATAAGATGAAATATAATTAGTTCACTTGCTGCGGGGTATATTTAATATAAGGTGCAAGGACTTAACACCATATTCACCTCTGCAACAACAATTTTTTATCCAATCCACCATTTTTTTTGTATGGAAGCTCATCCTATATCCACCAGTTTTAACCTCCCGATGAACAATGAACTGACTTTCTGAACATGGTTGCTGAAATCATTTTTGTCGTACCAGTTTTGAAATTCAAAATATATGACATCATGTATATCAAGATAAAATGATACAAAATATCAAATGTTTTATCCGGGATACAAAAATGTGCATATTCATAAATCTGTCTCTCATTTTATAATTTCTAACCTTGACTATGTTCCTTAACAGTAGGTATCTTTGTTTACTTCCAGATGCAAATTTTACCTTCGTTTCTTTGAACCTGGTATCTTGCACACATCGCTGAAATGTCGGTCGCATATCACTTTATATTTCTACACAGCTTCTCTGGATGGAAGTCAAATATTTTTTGTTATGGCCCACGGCAATACAGCCTTCCGGCCAAAAGCTCAGCTAATATTGATGTGACCAGACGAATATAGAGAATATAATTAGTACAAACCGGATAGTTAGTACACTAGACTACAATCTTCAATGCTGCGGCCGATCAGCTGTAGGATAGAGGGCCATAGACACAAGGGAAAGATTGAAGTGGGTGGGGTAACCAGCCACCAGGGTGTCTACCATAAGGAGTGCGTCATCTAAACATATAACGCCGTAGCAACAAAAAAACGTGCCAGTATCGGTAAGAGGGTAGCTGTCCCATGTAACAAGTGTAGGTACATCATGGGGAGGTGGACCCCGTGTCTGAGGATATCTCGGTACAGCTCCGTACGGTCACAGCCTTGCTCACATACAAGTAATGTATGATTGACATCAGAACTAGGATGTCCACGATCACAGGAGTGCAATGGAACAATGTTTAATTTATGCAAATAAGCAGGGCAGGCGCTATGTTCCGTGAGGAGTCTGATCATCTTTCTACATATATTAGGTCGTGTTAGGTTGCCTGGAAAACTGCAAATTCTGTCTCCGGAATTCTTGTAAATACGAACATATGTATTATCGTGACTATCCACGTAATTACTCACACGAATGTTACACCTACGGGGGTGGGGGGGGGGGGTCGGCATTCAAATAAATTTTTAACCAATTCTTTTTAACGAAAGATTATAAACTTATTCGTACACGGGGAAACGGTGCCGAACGGAAATTTTATCGTCACAGCTAGGAACACAACATTTCTTCACCCCACTCATTTCAGCAATTTAAAGCCAGAATATAAAACAAAACTAACGAAAAATCTACATATTTCGTACTGTTGCTGCCTGGTTCAATTGACTTCAAATAAAATTACATCACATTGAAATAAAAAATAAATAAAATAACCTCTCTCACCCCACGCTATTACAAACAAACCAACCGCCATATTACATATGAAAAAATTGAAAACTTCCAAGAATGCATTCATTTCTCACTCGCTCACAGCGCTGAAATGAGAGTACACTGAACTAGTTATCGGTCACAGTAGTTTCCTATGCTGTTTACACCCCCCTGATGGCTGCCGAAGTGAACACGTTCGCGTGGTTACGCGGTACTCGATTGTCGTAGTCAAAATCGGTTGTATATTGTTACGACAGTATATTGTTTTGAGGTTATGTTTGGTTTAACCGTTTAACCTATATACCTCGGTCACGGTCGTACAATGACAGGTCTGGACACTCGCCTATCTAACAATGCTTTTGAGTTGACCCCATTATGACCGAAAGCGCCACTAGCAATGAAGTGTTGTTTTAACATTGCAGTATAGCGTCTTACTACCACATCTCCTAGCAGCTCCGACACGAGTTTGCTCCTTGTAGTCCCATTTACACAATGTTAAAACAACCCCAGAGTGCCAGTGGCGTCAATCAGTTATAACGGGGTCAATTTTCAACTTCAAGTGTCCAGACAACGGCCGTAGAAGAACAGGTCTGGACACTCGCCTATCTAACAATGTATTTTGCTTGACCCCCTTGTTGTTTGGCTGTAGTTCGCCAAGTTACCGAGAATGTCGTACTTTTTGGCGCTGTTTTCCGGGCGGTCGGACACAAATTCCGTCCACTTTTTTCCATTGTTAAATTTATAAAGTAAATAAAGATTGCTGGAGCCTTTTCTTAAATTTGTGAACGAAGAAAGTATTTCGTAAATTGATAAAAAATACGTTTTGATAAATTGTTTATCTTAGCGGAAAGGAAGTGGGCGGAGTTTAGTCCGACCGCCGTAACATCAGCGCCAATAAAACACAATATTCTCGGTAACTTGGTGAACTACAGCCAAACAACAAGGGGGTCAAATATCCAGGCGAGTGTCCAGACCTGTTCTTCTACGACCGTGGTCCAGACCATGGAGGTATAAGTCTATGGAGTGGAAGCCTTTGAGCAAATTTGAAGCCGGCCAACAGACTATTTTTACTTATACGTAGCCAAGAAAGCATTTTAATAACTTCATTTCCGCTGCTGCAACATAGCACGGGGTTGTCAGCCATCTTGTGCGCGATGCTTGTTGACGTTTAACGAGCCAATCACAGCAAGGCATAGAGATTGTTGTTTAGGTGAAAAAAGATTTACAACCTGTTCAGTTTGAATATGAAGCAGCGACGATATGAACTACTTCAGACACCTTGTGACCGCACGTACGGCTGAGCAAGTTTAATTTAAACTAGTTCCGACGCCCGTGTAATCCATGGAGGTATTAGACTAATACCTCCATGGTGTAACCGTGGCCTTAGATAACTACATACAACGTTTGTACGCATCCAGGCATTATAATTTTTATTTAATTAGTTCATGATGAAATGCGTTTTCTGGATAGTTTAGTGAAAGTAATTTTTGTTTATTGTAAATTTATGTTACAAGTTAATCTCGCAAGATATAAATTTGAATTTCGTCTTGTGGCATCATGTAGCCTATTTAACAGTTTCAAGTGAATATACATCAAAATACTCCTCGCATAATGTAACATATGTCATTACAAAACGAGCCTATTGAGCACATAGAACATACGAGAAATATCAGCTGGATTGCCTTTTCAGAATCCAAATGTATAAATTAAAAAAAAAAGTTTTTTTTTTTTTTTTACTTCTTTTAAGGAGTAAAGATGCACAGAAATAAAACATTTACCCACGTAGCGCATGCATTCCATATTTAACAATTTTTGTTATTACAGTTCTTACAAGGCAGGATTTACAACGACCCGTCGCGTCCGCCTGCCATCCGTCCGTCCGCCAATTTCTTGGCCCGTTCCGTCTGTCAGAAATGCTGGCAATTTACAACAACGCATAATCCGTCCGTCGTCATTACTTTAATATGCAATGCTACCAATATACAATCAGAAAACTTCTGTGGGACATAAAAGTTCAGATTACTTGCTATTACTAGCTTTTAATTAATCTATAGCTGCTAATATTTGCAACCACTGTTATTCACCACACACAAATTTTACGAGCATAATAATTAACGAAATAAATTACTTAAGGCTTAATGGAAGCATTATGTAAAACCAGTTTGGTTAGTGTTTTAAGTTTTCCTGAATGCCGAAATTGTCTCTATTGTAGATTAAAGTTGAATTTACAGCACCATCGAACAAAAATTATAATCTAAAACAGACATCACGACCTTCCTATTAAAGTAAAACTGTTAAAGAGATCGTCGCCATCTTTAGAAGGCTATAGTTTCACCCTGCCGTCCGTAAAAAGTTTAAGTTTGGCAAGCTATCGATAGACGAACTGATATAATTATCAGAGACATTTGATTGGCTAGAATTCACGTGATCGACGGATGGATGACGGACGGACGTGCGCGACGGATCGTTGTAAATCCTGCCACTTAGGACCCAATCTTCAGGCATCTTCGATTGCCTTTCGCTTTACATATGCGGGTTGCGGGCTGCTCCGTGACTTTGGCCGCAGTAGATAATACTTGCAGCCAACCAAGTAATGAGAGTAGTTTTCTTAAGCATCATTCTGAAACAAACAGTACCTCAAAATGTACTGGTTAGAAAAATATCGAGGGTTAACCAAAACAAATTTCTAGGTATTTTTATCCCTCCAGGTTCTCTATTTAGAAAAATCATGAAATAATATTTTAGTCATTTTAGTACGTATCTAGTCAAGGTGGAAGTCTTGATAATATCCCATTGGGTCCAAGCAATACCGATGACTCATTCCTAGTTTAAAAACACCTTTTACCCCTTGGCACATCTGAGAGGAAGAATTTAAAAAAAACCTACAATTCATTTTAGATTACCTGAGTAAGGGACATCCTGAATACAAAACAGCTGTTTACCTTGATGAGTTCGATATATCGATGAATATAGGAAACACATTCCACATCTTTTCAACCCCTTAGAAGTCAAATTTATACATTACTAGCCTATATAAGTGTTTGTATTAGTATTCCATTGAAATTAAAAACACAACGATACCCCGTCAGGTTCGCTATATCGATGATTCATCGATAACGTATTTCACCCTTTTAGAATTTGAATTTCGGGGATAAAAACATATATTTTACATGCTTGCCAAGACCATGAGGAGAATCCACCCTCAAAATTTAAAACATGTAGGTTTAGCAGCATGGGTTGTGCGTTGATGTGTAAATATGTGAGTGTTCTCGTATATATATTAATTTTTGCCGCATACGAAAAATGTCTTACTGTACAGAGACTATTACATGAATAAGCAATCGGTTTCGGACTCCTTTGCAAAATAAATTGTTGTGGTATGATTGGGTGGGTAAGTAATAAAAATGCAATGTCAAATCGAATATTACATGGATTTTTATTTGTTATCTTTTATTTTATTTTTATTTTTTTTTTCGTAGTGTAAATCTCGAATGTCATCAGTTCGGTAGCCTCTCCAAATCCAGCTCAAATACACGAAAAGTTAACCTGTGACGTAATTAGCTCACATAGTAAACTAGTGTTATTAAAACTTATCCCTAATTGAAACAACAAAGTGCTTAGTAATTAAATCGACCGGAATATAAAGTAATCTTTACCAAAAATACAACCAAACTGTCGACGAAAAATTCTTTGATGACAAAAGTCATTTTTAACTCGGAGTTCTACGAATGTGAGAAAGAGGAAAGAAAATAATAAGCACGAGATATAACTGGCAGCGGAAATGAGTTTCCATAGATGAGAGAGTTTGTTTTTCCTCGGCATTCAGTCCGCTCGGCCTCTGTTCGCATTGTTTCCTCACTTCCTTCTGTAGTTCGCACGCCGCCCCAAGATATTGATGGCATTTCCTCTGTCGTCTTCTCTTCTTCCGCACTCTCCTGTTCCACCCTCCGCCCTGCCTCCTCGATTATAAAGACGTGGCTTGGAGAGAAGGCAGCGCTGTATTGCAGGCTAAACCGAAAACGATTCTCGATGGCGAGGAGGAGAGGGAAAGTATTGGTGGAACATCAGGAGTGCAGGAACGAATTTTACCAGAGAGAACGTTCCTTTGTGGATTCTTTCCACTCTGGCGGGATGTTCGTAAACGAGAAGGTTGTGTGCTGAGGATAACAGGCAACAGGTACAGTCTGCACAAGAACCTGTGCAGAATTTCAGTCTACCACACTTCTGACCGGTTACACCAACTCGTCCAAAACTTGATCTCAGCTTGGCAGTGCTCAAGTTTCAGCAACACTAGTGCAACAGATTTTTGGTGCGAATAAAATATCGTACAAAATTTTTTTTTTTTTCGTTGGCTTACGTACATCTCTGCAGCTCTGCTTCATGTTTATTGGTAGAGAGTTTTTGTACAAAGGCGTCACTCATTTGACTCAGCCAATTAGAGGAAGTTAGCCGTGACACCACACTACGTGATTTAACCCCAAGACACTGAGAGTTTAAAACACTTAATCACTGGCCATGGATAGGAAATGGGGATGTTCACATACTGCATTGGAAATAGTTGATATTAAATTCTTTTCACCAAAATCCGTAGCTCTAAGCATGACTTAAAATATTATCCCAAGTGATGAGTGTTTCAACTTGACCAAAGTACAAACACGGCTTTGCTTAGGCCCCAAGTAGCTAGACGTCGCTTAAATTGTTTTAGTACAAATTGTTCGCAAGTTGGTACCTAAATTGTGTAGCCGAGTGTTGCAGTCAAAATGTAAGATTATTTAATGAAAATAACACGAGGCGGTAAAAAGTCTTGTATACAAATATTGTGCATTTATATTGACGATGTTGTTAAGTTAAAAAATTTAGCTTTTAAAAACTGAGCGAAGTTTTATTGATGACTTAAATAACATTGCAACACAATATTTGGATTCAGAAAAATACCGTGTGTGTGGAAAGTTATCACCATTGGTTAGTTCGCACTCGTATATCTACGCGGCGTAACTGTTAATAATGCGCACTTAGGACTTCGATGATATTGTGCGAGCACTATACAATGTTTCTATTGTGTTTCAAACTCCGGTAATATTTTTACAGAGGAGGGTCACTAAATAACAAAACCAATGTTCTGATATGATATGGGATAGAATATGGTGTAAACTTTGAACGATTCTTGTAATAGGTTCGTATTATAATACATAACAGGTTTTTTGGACATACGCTATTGTTGATGTGTTGCAGAATACCTCACAATAAAACAAACAAAAACATTAAACCATACAAATTAAAGCCACTAAGTTGTAGTCAACAGAAATAAAACATTCAGATAATTCCGTAAAAGAATGTAAACATATCCCAGAGAACGACACAAGGACAAAAACAGATTCAATGCAACACAAAATTAATTCTTATGTAGGAGTATAAAGTCGACTGGAGAAAGACGACACAATAAACAACAAAAAACGGACGAATTAATTATTTAAAAACCAACAAAATTGGGGTGTGTGAAAAAGGCACAAAATGGAAGAACGGTGACGACACCACCAACAACGAGAGACACGAATGGCTGTAAACACAGGCAAGACACAACACAGACAGAAACAGACGAAAAAATAGTGGACTTCTCAAGACGACAACAGATGCGATGTTTCGGGAACTGGTATATGTTCCCGTGTTCAGGCACGCATACAGGCTGAGGGACTCCAGCAGACTCACTGTGACATCTGGGAAAACAAGGGTCTTGTATAGGACAAATGCCTACTTGTAGCTCAGCCAATGACAGTGCAGCTGGTTTTTTGTTTTACTATGGGTTTTTTCTGCAATACAGAAGCAATCGCCTGTATTGGTGTATGTCCAAAAAAAACTGTTATGATTATAATATAATATTGTAGACATCTTAAATATAGAATTATTAAAATGGCTTTGTTAATTTACTGTGGGATTTTCGTAAAGTATTATTAAGATATATATATATATATATATATATATATATATATATATATATATATATATATATATATATATATATATATATTACTTCAATGGTGAGACGTATTTTGCATTGACTTTTAACGCCTTTCAATACTCCTCTTTAAATGATTTTGTTTATGGGGAGCGGGTGTACAGTGACAGCAGCTTACAGGTTACTATGTGACGTCCACGCAATAAATAAAAGCCTTAAAACGAACATGGCTTGGATTACAGACACTTTGTCCGCTTTGCTAATAAGATCAGTCATTTGAGAAAGAGCACAAATCTATTTTCCACAAAAATGAGTTGTTGGTGTTATACTTTTGTACAGAGGTAAATACAAGAATTATTATACCACATGAAGCGTCATTTGTGAGTGTAGGAACGCGCTGTACTAAGAGCCCATTTAATAAACACCATATTTCATTGACTACCTCTGTGCAAAATTGTAACACCCACAACTTATTTTGGTACAAAATTTAATTACGTTGTTTCTCATGTGACTGATTCAATAACTTTTTCGGTTAGATAATTGCTGCTAATATTGTGATTATTGTCACGACAAAATTACTAAAGAAAAAAATCCAAGTTGTACATGGGGAAAAATCAAGTGGGTTGTGGATCACAAATACAGAAACAGTTATCCAACGATGACCGTAAATGTAATTATGTTGCCATACCTGAGAGTCGCAAAGGAACAAATAATAAAACACTGCAGCTCTGCACGTCAGTTGCATATCTTGCACGTTAAGGTGATACAGCATTACATGCGCTGGTCAGTGACACCCTTAACTCTGCAGCAATTATGCACCTCGCTCAGCACTACCTCAACCTACCTAGGGAGTCGCAGCGCCGCCTACTAGAGCGTTACAGAGGTTCATTAGTGACGGAACCACAGGGCGACTTGAAAAGCTCATCAAATATACGAGCCAAGCGCTGAAGAAGCGTGTAAGATTTCTGCCAAATCATGTTTACAATAGGACATTAAAGCCGTGTTCGAATCCGCTAGAAGAATGCCATATAGGTACCTAAATCGACCAGGAGACAAATTTCAGGGCCTAAAAATTTGGTGATAAAGGATTGAAATTTGCTGGGATAGAGTAGCTCACTAAATTCCCATATAGGCCCGTAAATTCATCTGCTGGTGTTTATTTAAGTATTATAATCCTGCATCCCAAACTAAACTAATAATAATATCTGCGACAAGCATCATACAACGAAAGAACATAACATCGTCATTTTATTTTGTGTGTAGACGGTTATGATGCATATTTATATTGAAAATAATTTTCATACGTTGTAGTAAAATGAACTGCTAGTATATTTTATTAAATTTCATTTTAATAAAATAAGAAAATAACAAAAATGTCGTTCTGGTAAAGAACTAAAAAGGCATTATTAATTTTTAAGAATGTTTACAAAAACTAACCCACTGTAGTCTACGAGACTGTCTTTGTCACCCAGATTTACTATATCACTGCAAATTAGTTTGTGACAAAGAAATGCAAGCTAGTTGATAGATTCACTTTTTGAACCAAACATTCGTCCCTCGAAATCAGTTTTTAAACGTAACGAGTTAAACTTTTACTCTACCCGGACTAAGAAGCTACTTTTATAGTAAACCTGGATACGACGGAAGTATCAACATCTAAAGTCCATTTGACCTCTAGTTTCCGACATTCCTACATGCAGCGCTGATATTTGACGTTCGAAACCATACACCCTAAATTCCTAAACCCTAAACTTCCTAAATGGCCGTTTCGAACACGCCGTATGAGTCACGATATGCTTTTATTGGTGGGAAGTCTGTAGCAAAGTTGAGTTCACTTTCGTATTTGAGCTTCGAGGACATCCTGTAAGTACATTTTGAAGTACATGCGTATGAAAATGTCTCTTCCATCTAAAACGGAGGTATTCGAAACAATGTTATCAATGAGCGTCCCGAAACTCACCAGCTGCATGATAGCAAACGGATTCTAAGGACAGAGGCACGAGCGTGGCGAGCGATCCCAACCTGCCAAAATTCCAACATATGACTCCTTAATAAAACATCATGTCTTTGTTCCAAGTGCATTTTCTTTTCGTACATTAGCATTATGGGTACACGTAGAATAGTTTCGTAGAGAAACGTAATTACAAGCACACTGCAACGTTTTTGAATAGCGGAGTAGGCAGTGTACTTAACGATGTTCAAGTGCGACAAAGTCATAATTTGACATTTATATGAAATATTTTTTGTTTTGTAGACGATACTTCTGAGTGCAGTTTCCTCTTACGAAACATTTTTAACTTGCGTAGTTTTCTCATAACGGTGCGTCAAAGTCAAAATTTGCATGTTCTGCTGCTAAGCAAATAGTGAAAACCAATTGACTTACGTACGTGAGATAATTCACAGTGAAATGACATGCTATGGACAACGTAATAAAACATTTGAAAAAATTCATCGAACTGTTTTTGTATTTTAAAAAAATTTCTGAATTTGCAACTTTTTTTGTACTTTTGCGATTTTTTCTTAGAATTCAACATAGTACGTTGCGGGTTATTTTAATACTTTATCGCATAGCTCATAGGATGTAATCTTACAGATAATTATTTTGCTGAAGTATGTCAGTTGGTTTTCACTATTTTCATGGCAGCGTAATAGGCAAATTTCGTCTTTGATACACCGCTATGAGGAAACTATGAGAGCTAAAATTGTTTCATAAGAAAATAATGTACTCACAAGTGTCGTCTACAAAACTAACAATATTTCATGAAAATATAAAATTACGAGTTTATTGTACTTGAACACCCTTAAGATGGCTGCCCAGGAGCATATATTTACCGCATCCGAGTCTAACAAGTGCTGAGAGCTAAGAGCCTCTCACTAGCCTCTAGAAACAAGATAACATACTGGCATGCATCGTCTCGCCAAGTTTCCTTTATCAGACATTCAGTAGGGAGATAGTGAAAGATTTTGGTCAGTGCTTAGCATCGAGGTCTTTAGCACTGGTGAGGGGTGACGTGAGGGGAGTATGGAGCAGCTTCGAAATGAAAGAGCGGAGGAAACCGGAGATACCCTAGAAAACCTGCCAACCAACGTCATCGTCCGGCACGATTCACACATGTGAAAATCCGGAGATTGATCCCGCCGGGAATCGAATCCGGATAGCCTTGGTGAGAAGTGAATGGTCTGACCACTTGGCCACCGCTGCCGCTAGTTCAGTGGTGATCCTATAATGTAATAAATGAGATTAAAGCTTGTTGTACCAATCAATTACTTTTTCATATTCCGAAGCAATACTATCACGTCTATAAATGACAGCAAAAACATCCAATTTTACATTTTCAGCCCCGAGAAATTAAGCTTTAAAGATTAATGAAGGCCCTGAAAAAGACATACCCATGTGTAACGTTATTTGAATGGCATTCCTAGGCAGACATTACTCGCGTGCGCTGAGCAGTTTTCAAATAAATTGGCGTCGGCTGAAGCTACACACCTTTCAGGGGCTTGGGTCGTCGACCACCTTAAGGGGAATGTTGCACGGAAGTCTTAAATTTACAATCCTACCCCGCTGCAAGCATTCCTGAAAGTGTATCAAAATTTTCTTTCTTCGTACTCAACATATTAATCTATTACGCCTTTATACATTTTTATAATAACTTTCTTATCTTTCCTATCCTCCAACAACTGTCAGATAATACGGAAGTAATTTATTATCTAACAGTGTAAACATGTTTTTTGTAGTATACTAATGTTTAAAGCATGAAATATTGTAAATGTTGACATGCTTTCAGGAATGCGTGTAGGCCCCCTACCAAGGAAAAAACCGTTAATGAAAGACGGCAGTACACCGTCTCTCTTAAGCAGCGTCTGGAATTAAGTGCGCTCCTGCCAGTAATCAGCTTACGAGAATGTCCGCTAGATAGCAGTGCTTGGCGGCACCAGCTCGCGTCACTTGACTCGTTGTGCTGCGGGGCCGGGATTGGGGGGGGGGGGGGGTTGCAAGCTCATCTTCCGAAGTAAATTCCTGCCGACAGTTTTCTCCTCCCCGCCAACTTTTCTCGCATCTTCCCCCAGAGAGGGACGTAAAACGACGAAGCGATAGCTTGACAGTAAATTTTTTTACGGCGACATCGTGAGCGCCACACGCCGTTGAGGCGGCAGGGCTGGAAAAGGAGGGGAAGGAGGGGGTTGATGTAGGTGGGTGTTTCACTCAAAGTGGCTCTTGGGAGTTAAGTAGAGACAGCGCGGCGAGCGGAGAAAGACAGCGAGTTGTGTGGTGAGGCGAAGATTCTCGTCAAATCTCTGCGCTTCTCCTGCATTGTTACTGCACCATCCTGCCCATTAAACTGCGTTCTTCGGCACTCTTCATGCAACAAGAACAAGTTAACGGCGTTTATCACGACAGCCTCTTTTATCCTTGCTCTAGTTACGATGCCGCTAGGGTGTCGTGCAACCAGACACGTAGCGATCAACTGAAACAAAACTAAAAATGCCTATAAACAACAGTGTAACGGAGTCATTACTTAAGATAACTGCCTGCCCAAGGTAAAGAGCGGTGTGCGGATCTTCGTCAATTACAAGATTATTAGTAAACTACTTAGCGAGCGTAATATCTGCGTAGGAATAGCATTAAAATAATATTACGCGTGTTAGTGTTAGTTTTAGGTTCATTACCAGTCATCAAAGCACATTTTCTAGATGCCGAAAATGAAGGAAATGGGTGGTTTTACGGTTCTTTTGAAGTACTAAAATCTTCGTGCATCATATTTTGAAAGGTATCGGCATGTATAATACAACTTTATTGTTAATAGGCTACTACGTCATAAAAAGGCACGGTATGCACTAAACGTCTCATAGAGTCGAGTTGTTGGCGAGAAGACATAAGGGCGCGTCAGTTCAGTGACTTGCGCCTAGAGACTAGGCTGACGAGTGGTGCACGTGTTGATTCGTCTTTAATGGTTCCGCACTTTTAAACCTCGAACACCCAGACGACCCCCTTAGTGGATGATCGAGCTCATTGTCAACAACAGCAATGTATTACTTATTAACAATAATGTTAAGCACGAGGTACTTCACTTAAGCATTACATTATCTTCAACATTTCGATATTAATTTTTAACTGAAATGCAAAATTTATATATGAACATACTATAACTTAACCATCCCGATTTGAAACGTTTCCACTGTTAGCTGCAGTCGATGTACCCCTGTGAAAGAAACTTGTGACACATACGTCATTGTTGTCCGATAAGTCACATATTTACCCTTGTCTTCAGTCGTCATTTTCTTCCCTCAAACTGTCGTTACTATGTTTCCCCCAACATTAGTTTCCAAAATGCGATATTAAATAAAATTGTTTAATTAAACATATATATAGTCCCAACTTGAATTGACTATTGCTATTTTACTGCTGGAAAGTATACTATTGTACTACATTGGGTTGAATTACGTAAGACGGGACCAACTGCAAATAAGTATTTACAAGATAAAGCAAGTTTAGCTCTTAACCTTAGAGAAAATATTATTCACACATAGAAATCTCAATCAAATTACTGGGAGTTTGTTGAGAGACTTACATTTTTGTAACGAAGATCGCATACTTAACTGCATTTCGTAAAAAAATACCAGGAATTAATATTTTGGTACTTGGCTCCCTCGTACGTCGCGCTCATCTTTATACTTTTCCTTTACCTCTCATGAGGAAATGCAAATGAGTTATTTAAACAGCTTCGTATATTGTTGCCAATTTGAATTTTAATTACAAACGTTTTAATTAAGTCAAATAAATATACATTGTCAGGTACAAAATTTGCAATTAAGAGAAAACAAGAAAAAAGAGCATGTTTCAGAATATTTTTCGGACTACCTTACTTGATATAGTAAGCGTAAAACCACACTGGAAATTACAGAAATGATTTCATTGGGTTTCCGATTACAAAAATCGCCTTTAAAGTAATATTGTGCTTGCTTTTAGAAGTTCATATAAGGCTGCTTCACTTAAGAAGACAGGTGCATAAACATTAAATACTGAATTAAAATTTACCATTATAATTATTTAAAATAGTGTTTACATCATATGTATCAGGCATTGATGACAGTTGTGGATTAATTTCTTCATTTTTATAACTGCCTTCATTAATAATTGTTTTTACCAATTATGTATCATGGGGAATGGTCGAATATTTTCACATAATGACCATACAACCCAATTAAAAAAAAAAAAAAATTAAAAGGTACCTCGTGTTTAAAGTGGACTGAAAAAAATACAGTAATCTCACCTTTGAAAATGTTTGTAAGATTTCAACGAAAACTTGAAGCGTATGAAATTAGTATGGGATGTATGAATAGTTCACTTTAGTCACCAATTTTATTGCACTGGAAATAATATAAACAGTTGTGTGAGCCTTTTCAACGACAGTTAGTCTATATACTTCCTAGTTCTGACTATTATCGCTACGTGATTAATTCTTACAAGTTTTTCGTAGAGACATTGTACAGGGTTATTATAAATGATTCATAGGGTTTTAAAAATTCATAATTCATAGTCTATTTATTTTAAAAGCTCACACCAACTACCTAACAAAAGAACAACTCAAAAAGTTTTATTTAACGAGTCTAAAACTTTTTTGTAACAAACAGGTGGTAGCACTGGATCAGTTCACAAAATGGCGACAAGCCAACAGAAAGCGTTTTGTGTTTTGGAATATGCGAAATGTTTATCTGTTATTACCGTGCAGCGTGTGTTCCAAGGGCATTACCACACAGAACCACCATGTCACCGGAGCATTTTGCGATCGTATCTTCAATTCCAGGATACGGGATGCTTGTGCAAAGGTAAGAGCACAGGACGGTCAAGTGTTTCTAACGAAACAGTGAACAGAGTGAGGGAAAGTTATGCGCGTAGCCCACGAAAGTCAACTAACCGAGCAAGTCGCGAGCTTGGAATTCCTCAGCCGACAGTGTGGAAGATTTTGCGACAACGGTTTCAACTTAAACCGTACCGCTTACAGTTGTTGCAACACTTCCATCCATAAGATTACGCTGTCAGGGTTGAGTTTTGCGAGAACATGCAGGAAGCTATACAGGATGAAGAATTTGCCACACGTCTTGTGTTCAGTGACGAAGCAACGTTTCACTTGAGTGGAAAAGTGAACCGTCACAATGTTCGAATATGGGGCATTGAAAATCCCCATGCTTCAGTGCAGCACATACGAGATTCGCCAAAACGTAATGTTTTCTGTGCAATCTCACAGACGAGGGTGTACTGTCCTTTTTTTTTTTCCTTGAAAACACTGTGACGGGTCTGTCCTGTCTCGATATGTTGGAGTTGTGGTTACTTCCCCAAGTAAGAGAGGATTCCGCCAACTTCGTGTTCCAGCAGGATGGAGCTCCACCGCATTGGCACACAGAAGTGCGTCGCTGCCTCAGCAATGAACTCCCACACCGCTGGATTGGACGCTGTGGTCAGAATGACTTGACACTGTTCAGATGGCCGCCCCGGTCTCCTGATCTTACACCGTGTGACTTTTTTCTTTGGGGGTACGTGAAAGACTCTTTTTTATGTGCCACAATTGCCAACAACACTGCATGAACTCCGAAACTGCATTACCACAGCTGTCATGACCATCAACAGGGACATGCTGCGACGTGTGTGGGGCGAACTCGACTACCGATTGGATGTCTGCCGAATGACGAAGGGAGCGCACATTGAACATTTGTAAAGTGGTGTTGTAAAAAAACTTGGAGAGTTTCTGGGTGTTTTCATGTATCATTCATAATTTTTCATGGAGTACTTTTTGAATTGCAGATTTATAAAACCCGATGAATCATTTATAATAACCCTGTATTATACTTTTTAGTCCGTTTTAAAAACGTGGAACGGTTATAATTTTGTCTAGATCTAGATAGAATTTTCTGTATTTTAGAGTGGTGTGTTTGATACCGAACAGACAAAATGACAGACAAGGAAGCAAGTTAATAAACACGTAGTAAAATAACTGTACTTCGTTCGTGGTAAAGTAGAACTTTCGAAGACCTTTCTTTAAGAACGCGGTTCACATCAGTTTTCAAAGTCTTTATTTATTTTTATTTTTGTACCAGATATTTTATTTTTTTATCTTAGACATAAATTGTGATAAAATCTACCCCTTAGGAAACTTTTGTATCTCTCATAGTTTTTGCGTAATGAGTCGTAAACGTAAAAATTTGCACTTTACGGTATTAAGTACGCCACCGACAAAATTCACAGTGTATGACAATGTTGTAGGCTATGATTTGACATATTTAAAAACAAAATTAAAATACTTTTGTATTTGATAATAAATGCTGAATTTTGAAATGAAAATTTAAAAAATATCAACAATTTTTTCAAAATACAAAAAATGTCTTTTTTTTTTGTTTTTATATATGTCATATCATACCCTACAACATTGTTATACAGTGTGCATTTTTTCAGACTGGAATATCGGTTGGTTTTAGTGGAGTTCTTAAAACCGTAAAGTCAAAATTTTGACGTTTACGAATCATTACGCAAAAAACTATGATAGATACAAAAATTTCCTAAAAGGAAGATTCAATCACAATTTTTGTATAAAATAATAAAAAAATATCTGGTACCAATATAAAAAAAAGACGTTGAAAATTGTGGTGAACCACACCCAACATTAAGATTAAAAAAACAAACATATTTTTGTAACTTCAGAGGCGAGCTTTTGGGTTTTGGCAAAAATATAACCTGCGTTCGTTACAGTGCTATATTTGTACTAACATCTGCCAGTAAAATACAAACTAAGTGAGAGAAAAGTATGCATAAAATATTCTCATTTTGTCGCCAACAGCCTGTGTACACAATTCGAGCGCGACTGACTTTTGGAAGTATGATCATATATATATATATATACATATATTATTATCTGTGTGTGTATGTGTGTGTGTACGTCAATTAGTGTTACTTCAGATTCGACCAATTTTAGGGCGTCCACGTGAGGAAAAAGTCATAAATTCTTATTTGTATGAAATAGTAATTATTTATTATTTGGTTCCTAGAACTTACTTGCGAGTTCACGTTCCTCTTACAAAATTCAGTTCAACAAGTTTTCCAAAATGCCTTTTCAAAGTCAAAATTTGTATGTTTTTACTGCATGCACTCTACCGAAACATAATGAAATAATTAACATTGACACTACATGTTGGGTACATAAAAACTAATTACATTGTGTTTTTTAGAAAAAAATTTTAATGATGGGAAAAAACCTCAAAATTGGGACATTTTTGTGCCACTCAAAATGTTTGTTATTAAGGTAAGTTTAATAGAGAAATAACAAAACTGATATCGATTGACGAAATGTATGTTTTTATGTACACAAGTAACATTCAATACTTCTCACTTACAAGGCCTTAAAGATAAACATTTGAGTGTCGCCAAGTTACCCTGCTTTACGGTACTCCAAAGGCTACTGTGTTTTAAAAAAATGTTCCAGAACAATTATCCCAAGCTTTCTGGGGTTTTTTTTTCCAAGGAACTCCATTTGACGGTACGTCAAATTGGTGGCAAGATAAAAAAAAAAATGTTAGCGAGTCCACAACCGAGGAAAGATTTTTTTTTTAATTCGTGACTGTTAATGGAGTTTTTATGCAAACGGCAGAGCTTCTAGGGACATTGCCGCTGGAAGAAGTGTCCATATTTCACGCAGCCGAGTGGAGCCCGCTCAAGCGAGACCAGCGCCTACTGCACGGCCAGATTTCATTTTCAAGCCCCGAGCCTTTCTGAGTTTGCATGCCGCCTTCAAGGGATCATGATGTTCATTTCCGCGCCGTTTGGCGTGTGCCCGAGTCTCTCTCTCTCTCTCTCTCTTTATCTCTCTCCAGGGAGGCAGAAGATGGCGACCAGGCTGTAGGGAACTACCAGCCCTGTTTTAACAGCCAGGTCTCGTAAATACTTAGCGGTCCGATTTCAACCCATCAACACGAATTATGATCACCACACCACGTTATTGTGAAACGATGAGCCATATTGTACCTAATCATAGGTCTAAATATTTTCCCCAATAATTTACAGTCTCTGATACCAGCTCTTGGAGTGATACGACTGATAATTTCAAAGCCATTGAAAATTGTATCAGTCTTAAACAAAAGTTAATATTAATCTTGCACAAACAAATATCTGAAGTAGTAGAAGTTCTTTGGTTTGCTAATGTCAATTGTTTGTTTTTTTTTTTCTTTCTCCCTATTTTTATTTTGTTCTATAGACTATATGTGATAACTAATGATGATGGGTAGAGAGATTATGGTATACGCGGAAATTTGTTGTGACAACATAGGCTTGAAAATGCCGCAGTTCCTTGCAACACGTATTGTTGGAAGCACCTGACACATCGTTGTTGTATGTCGACCAGTATCAGGCATCAAATATCACAATACCGGATTCTTATCGGCTGAGTTGAGTAGGGTAAGAGCTACATGTACAAGTGAAAGCCAATAACCATTTGCTATGCTTAGAAGCCGGAAAAATTCGCTGGTTCATAAACCTGTAGGCTGGCCTCCAAGAATATATGAGAACTCGCTGACAGTGAAATGGGTCTGTATTCTGCTACAGTTATGTTATTTGCTCAGCTACTTCAAGGTAGTGTCGAGTAAGTCAACGGCCAATTGTGATACAGTCCTATAGTTGCTGTGATTCTAGCTTGAGCCTGAAATAAAACGCGAATTTTTCAGGTCTCTATGCTATGCTGAACGTACGTTGAAACCCAGCAAACAGCCAAGCTCTCCCGCGATAAACCATCATCTCTTATGATGTGTGTTCTGTCGTAAGGCAGGTTTAAAACCACGACGTCCTGCGAGGTCGAATAGGCGAAGTGATCCTACACTGGTTCGCTACTGTCTTCCACAGTATGAGGATGAGAGAACAACACTACACCCAGTCCTGAACCCAAAGGGGCAGCTGTAAAATATTTACCTTCCCGGCCGGGAATCTAACCCAGCACCCATGGCTCACCAGCCAGCAGCTCTAACCAGTGCCAAGCGGTTGGGTATTTTATAGGTAATGACATGTTAAAGTAGTTACCCTAGGTTTAAATGAAATAATTTGAAATTTTGTTTTAGTTCAGCACATATTTACGCTGTGTGATACAGACGTGAATATTGAAATGTGTATGCAATGTATAGAGACCGGGAAAATTCGCGGGTTCACTGAGCAGTAGGCTAGCCTCTAAGAATATATGTGTAATCATGCAGACAGCAGCTGTTGATTAGCTGATCGCTGACGCAGTGAAATGGGCGTGTATTCAGTTATAGCTTTATTATTGGCTCGGTTATTTCCAGGAAGTATCGAGTAAGTCAACGGCCAATTGTGAACCTGATACATACATATAGTTACTTGAATTCTAGCTTACGCCTAAAAAAAACGCGAATTTTTCAGGTCTCTAGCAATGTATAACGTTAAATAAAACGTCAAATTATGTAATATTTAGAGATGATGTTTAGAGACACTGGTAAATCGCGGGAAAAGTTGATTGTTTGCTAGGCTCAAACATGCTATGTATAAAACTGAACGTTTTGCCCCTGTATTGGCTATTGTTTATATGGAGTAGTGTGTCCCTCTTCAACAGACGCAATTATATCTGTACAGTTTTAACACAGAACGTGTGTGATTTGCCAGAAAACTGTTCACACGTGTCACGATTGAGATACTACAGTTTATTGGAGACTATGTTAAATATTTTCGCGATTTCTCAGTGTATCTAATGAATTAATGATGTTATATCGCGAAAATGTTTTGTGCCGACATACCCTTGAGAACGCTGTAGTGACATGCAGTTTCTTGCGACATGTGTGATTGTTTCGCAATGGCCCATCACTTGTCGGCAATACAGCAATTTTTGGTTACATAAATGTACAAAAGTAACAAGGGAGACTAAGAAAATTACAGCTAAAGCCCTAAAGAGTTCGGGTCGTGCAATTTTATCGTTACAACGATTGCAACTTGAAATAAATCGTTTCTGAAAATATCAAACTAATGTCTAGTTTCCTTGCCGGTTTAGTTCTGTCAACAGCATGCTTTGTCCAGTTAATTATGTGATTACTGCAACTATCCGCTAGGGATATGAACACGCTCCATGGTCCGAATATCACGTCAGGGTAGTCGGTTGTCGAGGAGGGTATACGGGTAAAGTCCGAGGGTATTAAAATCTAGAAAAGAACAGAATAAAACTAAGAGCCTTCATGTTCAGGTTTACAGCGAAGAGGCGTTTGTTTCCTATCATAACCCTGCGTAATGCCATTACTCCGGCATTTTTGTTGAAGAAGCTGACCTTTTTTTTTAAATCGGCGGTATATCGTGAATATAGTGCTTGGGATCGACAATCTGTAAAATACATATTTGTCTTTTAAAAGTATTTCATTCATAAAAAAGTTTCAAATATTTTAACTGTATTTTCATATAAACTAACACAAATAAAACTGTTTGCGGGTTTTGGAGTGAATTTTTGTTGCTTTTTTAGAAGTATGCCTTAGTATAATACGTGTACCATTGCTGCACTTCGTTAGAATGCACCGATATAAAGCAACAGTAATACATACGCTGGACTTGCATTTGGAAGGATATGGGCTTTATTCCGAGCTGCAGCATTGCTGACTTCAGTTTTCTATGGTTTCCTGAAATCAGTCCGGGCGAATGCCGGAATAAAAGCCTTAACAAAGACCATGGCCGATTCGTTTCCAGTTCCCTTGTATCTGTTAAGAAAGTGCTTTTCAACGAGACGTAAAAGCTTCTCTGTAGAAAAAATGACACAATTATACTATTCACTGAACTGTACCAAAACACGATACCAGGAATGCAGTGTATTGCAGCCGCTTACCATGTGAAGGAATTATTTTCTTGTAAACGGTGCATTCTAGCGACTTGCGACAAGAGCACTTTTTTTTTGTTAGTTGGAAGCACTGTTCAGAAAGACAACGTAAAATGTTCGCTAAACCCAACGGCAAAAAAGTTCTGGTCAAAGTGAGGGTAGCCACCCCACTGTTATTTACATGAAGGGGAAGGTTTTAACAAGCGATTTTGTCACAACTTGAGTATCTCGATAACACGAAACAATGTGCAGAGAATTGTGATATGACCTAACGTTGTTTCCGATATTTACTAAAATAAATTAATAAATAAAAATAGTTTTTCAAGGGTTGCTATCCCCCTTAAGAATGGCACTAGACGAAAATGGCTCTTTATGACTATACCTCATTTTTTATGAGGAATCACCTTCCAAAGTTTGTAACATAAGTTAAGAAACAGCATGTATATGCGACAGTTTATGAAGTTGGTGAGTTACCTGTCAGCCACTCTGCAGGGTTGCTACAAAGAGTGAAGTATATACATATATACATGCACACACAACACACACGCACATAAACTTACGTATATATACTTTGGTAATAATGTGCTATGCTCTTAGTTTTAGAGAAAAAATACACGAGTTCCGGAAACTCATTGCAGCAAATTTGTAGTATTCCAATTTTAGAGGCTTACGGCGATGTTGCAACAGTGTACCTTACATCACGTGTCGACGGAATGCCGCAGGAAGAAATACAGTCGAGCTCAATAGTGTCAGACTGACCATGCAGTAGACATAGGACGAGGTATGTAGCACTGTAATGTCTACGATGTACCACACAGCCAAGATGAGCCTGCAGCAGGATTGTCATCCTGATGCCACCCCAACAGACCTCACACGTGCGCAGACATTAGTTTTTCGTACGTTGAAAATGTATACGTATTTTTATATAAGATATGATTTTTCCTTATGAGTAAATTTCTGGAAAATATTCTCTCAGTCATACACACACACACACACACACACATTTATGTACAAAATGTCCAAAAACAATCTGATAGAAAGCACACCACGTGAATCCTGGGCTAAATTGGGGACGAAATTGTCAGTGACAACATGTTGCACGGCGACATTTTGTGTTCATAATGTGGCAACGCTGCACGGAGAAGTCTCTCCTTACGCTCCAGATCCAGGTTTTATTTTATGTATGTTACGTCAAGTAAACGTAGTATCACAGAATATGTAGGAATACAGAAGTCAAATACCCACTAGGGCGGCGAACTCAGTCACACACGCCAGCAAAATGGCTTCCCTGGCCGACAAAACGGCGAAAACGCATACAGCCAAAAATCGTAAGGCGGCTGCCCTGCTAGCCGGCAGCCAGGCCAATAGGAAACCTGCAGTAACATGCAGGAGCCAAACAGACACGGGGCTGGTATCAACAGCCTCGAGCAGCCAATCATCAGCGGCGAAGTTTGCCTGTATCAAACGAGCCACCATGTCATTTCACGTCCGTATTACTATTTATTTTGTGGTCGTATCATGTTTGGACTGCTCGGGATCTTAACCTACACAAGTAATATGCCGGTTAGAACAGTAGTAGTAAGAAAAGTAATATAGCTGTGATGTGCAAGACGGGACTAACTACAGCGCTATGTTGCCACATTGTACATGTAAAATGGCATCATACAACATTTCGTCAAGATACAAACAAATGCATAATAAGCACAAAACTCGAATTCTGGACTGTAAATATTGGAGACGAACGTATTTCAGCTTAGGATTCGCGAGGTTTGCTTACTATGAGTTTGTTCAATCTGGACATCCTGTGTGTGTATGCGTGTGTGTGTGTATATATATATATATATATATATATATATATATATATATATAAATAAATATATATATATATATAAGAAAGTCGTGTTAGTTACACTATTTATAACTCAAGAACGGCTGAACTGATTTGGATGAAAATTGGTGGAGAGGTAGCAGCTTAGAACCAGGAGAAGAATGTAAGAATATAGGATACTTTTTATCCCGTTCGACCGCGTTCCTGTGTGACGTCAAAGAGAGTACAAGTCACTATAATATGTGGTATAACAAAAACGCACATGACATGGAATAACACAACGCAAATGACAGCTAAACATAATTTTGTCTATGGATAAGTATGTTTGAAAATTTTATAGTTATAAATTTTTTTCAGAAATCAATAATCAGTAATACTCAGTGATTTGTATTCTCTTTGAATCATCATTGACAATGCCGCGACCAAGACGATCGAATCTTTCCCGACAAAGCATGTTCACGGGTAGGAAGACCATCTGCGTTGTTTTTTCTTGCGCCTGATAATAAAACAAATGAAGAGTGCAACCTATGCACCAAAATACATGAAAAATAAAGAATCATTAAAATACTTAATCCAAAATCTGCTTACTTATTGCCTCTAAGGCGGAACAGAGTTCGCAGGGCCAGCTAGTACATATACGAGAGAGAGAAGAAAGTCATGTAATCTACGATTACGGACAGTACCACGTGATTCTTTACTTAATACATGGAAACAATTTAGGAAAATCTTTATGGTAAAATTATTTACAGTCCATGAGCTCTAGTTTACTATTTTTTTTAGCAATATTAATTTGTTTCGCCTAAACGAGGGCAAATAGATATAAAAAATCTGCCTGGCAGTTTTGTTTAAAACCGTCATTCCATGTTGGCTGATATATTTCAAGGCAATAAATACCATTGTTTTAGCTAATTGTGCAATTAACTAAATTCTGTTAATTGCATTTTTAGTGGAAACCGTATAATTTATTGCTTTGAAACAAAAATAACTACCGCGGTAAAAATCGTTTTAAACAGAACTGCCAGACAGACTTTTGATACTTGCTCGCGTTTAAGTTTAAAAAGTAATTATCGCATAAACACTAAGAACTAAAGATGCCTTAAGCTTGAATATTAGATAAAAACATGTAATTGATATTAAAATTTGATATGATGACTCAGTTTATTTTAAGGTTAAGAACTCATAAATAGTAGCTGATGTTTGTGTCAGTAGCGAGCTCGTTGCAGAAGTGATAAACATTCATGAACCGTGACGAACAGGAATGCTGAAAACTGTGGAAATGGCTCTCGCAGGTTTCTGCACACGTGTTCACGCAACGCTCTATAATGGCGGCCTTACTGCGCAGAGCAGCGTTACCAACTGTAGCCATTACACGGCTCATTTTGTATTTCGTTTCCTTAGTCGACCTAAGGTTTAAAGAGTTTCGCTTGAAAGAAATTGGGTGAATACGAACAAAAAAACACATAAGTGGCCACAGTTGTCTGCAGACACTTGCTTGCCCTGTAAGAAGCTGCGAACTTTCGACGCTCTCTGCGCCGAAGAGTGGAAAGTTTACAATCTGCAAGTTTAAGTACGTCCATCTGGCTGTCAAACTTCAGGAAAGAGTTCCCGCTCTAGCGGACAGATACACAGTTCTCCAATCGTGTCTAAACGCCCATCTAGACGTTCCTCTAAAATAAAGCTTATGAATGACTCTCTTATGATTTAAAAACATTCACACTTGTTTTATACCACGCATTACAAGTCATTAGTTTCGAGAGAATAGTACATAAATTTCTCCTTAAAATTGTTTTATCTGCTATGAACGAGAGAGTTTTTGTGGCAGCTGTGGGAGGCTTCGTGCCATTCGAAGTGTTAGTTTTGGACTGTTAGTTAAATAAATAATCAAACTGATTTAATCGAATTTAAAGTACTGTTTGACGGACAGAAATAGATTTTGTTACTCCTTACTTAAGTTTCTTAAAAAATTAACATTTTGAGTGTCGCGAAGTCTTCTTCTTACGACAAAGTAACCCTGCTGTGGACACAGCGTGAATGTTTTGATACGCCATTACCCAATTTGTAGCGCACAATTGATAGCATATAATTATTACTGTACACATGATATGAGCTTCACTCTGAAAATAATTTGTAAAACACAAATCTTTACTAATCATGGTTGCTACAAGCGGGACTGTTTTTAATGACACTGGAAATAGCTCGGTAGGTAGATTGCCGCCAACAGCGATTGACTGATTTTAAAATTTCAAGGGTTTTTTTTAACACAAATTTAATATTTAATATATTTACTTGTCGGAAGAACTAAAATGGTGGTAGGAGTTTAAGTACGCAAGCCATACTATCCTCTGACATAAGGAAAGAAAATTCTACATCAAGAGATTTAATTTAAATTGCTGGTGGGTACATTTTTGACCTGAACAACTTCACCGTAGCTTATATACTGTAAAGTTCCTATATGCGGGATTTTGCAGAAATGCTTGGCAATATTTTGGGGAAGCAATCATCATATGTGGAGGATCAAAACATGGTTATAGAAACAGGACCGGAAAAGCACAGTTTCATCGCTATGGAGTGCAGCAGTGCGTATCGCGATGGTTGGATGGTGTCGCTGTGAAATACTGTCGCAGGTATTACTGTTAGCAACACACTAAAGAAGTCTTATTTAAGATGGCCGCCTGGATGCCGCTCTGACTGCGGGCAACGTGTTAGGAGTTACTTTTTTTCTCAGAGACCAGTAAACGTGCGACCACAATGCTTAGTTACGAAAAGGAAACACACTTTACACTACTTGTGAATGTGACTTTCAAGACACCACGCACATCAGAAGCATCATTTTAAAATCCTCAAATTTGGTAAAATCGGCTTTTTCACGTGGTTGTTTCTCAAGATATACGTAACGGGTTTGTTCGAAAATGAAACCTACAAGTACATTGAACTTTGCTTCAGTGACGCGTTCAGTAAACGACAGGGTCACCGCTGAAAGTCCCACAAATCGTTACGGCGGGAACACTGCATGTTCGTTTACGACTCCGGGCGTAAAGGCGATATCACAATACATGTGCCGGCTGACGTCGCTCGTAGCGCCTCATAGATCTTCCCCTCACACAAACATACCCTTCACCAGGCGGCCGCCTTAATGAAATGGTAAACATAGTCTCATTTTCTGTTCCTCTAGATGTCCTTCAAAAATATTGCCGTGAAATTCTGTAATTGTGTGTAAAACACAATTAAAGTTTCTAATTTTATATTGACAAGACAGTTATTATAAACACGTTAGTAGTTATGAATACGTATGTCAACGCACAGCTACTTAAATTTATTATTTTTGTCAGTAATGTCCTTCTTGACTGTGTTCTATCTTTAAGTTGTCCGACTGGGAGAACCTTGCGCGTTTGAGGCCCAGAAGTGAGGAGGCGGTAAGAACGACACAATACACATATCATGCATGCCTAGAGCCAGTGATTTTTGGTGAAAAGAATTCTGCATCAATTTGTTTCAATGCCTTATGTGAAGACCTGTTTCTCTGCTTCATGACCAGTGATTGGAAGTTTTTAACTTTCGGCGTCTCGGCGTCCTACCCGCAAATCAAGGACGTGTGGTGTCGCGGTAACGTTGTTCTGGTTGGTGGAGCCAAATGAGCCACCCTTCTGCCATACTATATTCTGCCAATAACAACGAACCGGAGTTGCAGGTGTGCACGTAAGACATTGAACCAAGTTGTTGCAGAATTATTTTCACCGAAAATCACTGGCTCTATGCATGCCTTACCGTAGCCTCTAGGCGCAGTCTCTGAACCCACATGCAGTCTTCTCACCGACAACTAGCCTATATGAGACACTCAACTGTTATCCTATCATTTTATGACGTATTTTTTAACATAAATTTATAATATACATGCTTATACCATTTAATGGATTCTGTGCCAAGATCTTCATATCTAAAAAGGTACGCAAATACATCAATTTTCGGCAGCGTGAAAATACATTTTTACGGATAAATGTACGAACTGTAGTGTGTATTCACACGTGTAACGTTCTTTGAGTGTTATACCTTATCAGAGATTACTTAACGCACTCTCAGGTTTCGATAAGAATTGCAACGACTGAATTTCTGGACGCCGTTCGTTCAATACCTTGGTAAGACATCCTTAAGAGATACACGTGTGTCTACATGCGTGAAACACCAAGTAAAACTATATAATTTAAATTTATTTATTTTAGATACTAGCATTTTCCATATTTATTAAGAAATTTCCGGAGTGATCAATTTGCTAAGCGCAATTTCTTGTGCCTTAATTAAATGAACGGGATTTTCGCGTAGTAAATTATGGTCCAGAAATAGGTAACTCAATTATTTAACAAGGGCTATTCTCATGATTTTTTTTCGAAAGTTTGCTTGAAACCACTGGCAATTTATAATACATAATTTTGTTTTAGTCTAAACGAAAGCAGATATAGTCTGTTCAACTTAATGGCATTAAAGTGAGGAAAAATCGTAATTTTACATTTATATAAAATAGGGTTAGATTCGTAGACACTATTTGAGAGTACATTTTCCTCTTATGAAAAAAATTTAGCTCAGCCAGTTTTTCCATAATGTCAGTTCAAAGTCAAAATTTTCATATTTTTACTTCATGCAAAACTTGAAAACCAATAAGCATAATACAATGGAAAAAAAAATCACATCAAAACTACATGCCACAGTGTACAGCTTGAAACATATTGAAACCCTTTACATAAACATTTTGTATTAAAAAAAGTTTTAAAAGTAATAAAAAAATGTAAGTACAAACAATTTTTTGTAAAGGGTTTCTATATGCTTCAAGTCGTAGACCGTGGCATGTAGTTTTGATGTGATTTTTCCCATTTCATTATGTTTACTGGTTTTCAAGTTTTGCATGAAGTAAAAATATGCAAATTTTGACTTTGAACTGATATTATGGAAAAACTGGCTGAGCTAAATTTTTTCGTAAGAGGAAAATGTCCTCTCAAGTAATGTCTACAAAACTAACCCTATTTTATACAAACATAAAATTAGGATTTTTCCACACTGAAACACCCTTAAACTGAGTTCATTCCAGCTCTTATAATATACAAAATGTGTATTTAATTAGGGCCACATATGTTAAATGTTGAGATTATGGGAATGTTTACAGTAGTTTTTTTTTTGTTCCAGGAAAGTTTCCAGGTTTAAAAATACTAAATATGATTGCATAATGGCTGAAAGAAATATTTAACCAGTGTTCACTTTAACGTGAACAGTCTATATCTGATATCTGTTCGGCAGTTTTGTTGGAAATAGCTTTCACTACGTAGGCTGTTTTTTTAAAGACTGTAATTACTGTAGTATTAGTTTGCTATAATTTATTTAAGTGTTTTGCTATATGACTTTACAGTCAAAACCGTGCAATTTCTGGTCTTGAATAAAATTCGTATCACAAGAAAACCATTTTAAACAAAACTGCCAGCCATATTTGTAATATTTGTTCTCGTTTAAGTTTAAAAATAAGGATAGCAATAACAGTAGACACAGGGAATCACGGCCTCAATGCTAAAACGCAATCTATGACTTTTATGTATGTAGTATGAACGACTAGCGCCCATTTATAAATTTAAAAATCGTTAGAATAGAGACATATATGTACATAAGCAGTAGAGACAATAAAAGCTTATGATTTTATGAGCATCCAGGTGAACTAAAATATTCTGTGACTTACTAAACAGTACAAATTTTAAGTTGTCCATTCGAGGGAAAATAATTAAGTGTTTAATATATTACGTAAATATTTGTTGCAGTGTAAATTTTTTGTAAAGAATAATTCTGATATATTTGTGAAATTAATTTAATCATGTTAAATGAAATGAAGTTGTTGAATTCTGAATAATTATTTTCATTCATGATTAACTCAGTATTAAAAATAATCATCATTTAAGGCTTCTTGGTTAAAATATTTTCTTGACTTCTGAATGACAAGTCAACATTTCTATTGGACACTAGTTATGTGATTCGCCTGTATTTCATGTAGAATGTTTTTATAGAACTGAAGGTCACAACAGCCAGTTTCCGCAATTACACCAAATCTCATAATTTCTGCGAAATTACATGTCCATATTTTGGGGAAAATAACCCTCACATCTAGAGAAACAAAAAATTTTATGCGAATACGTGTTGAAAAATGCATCGTTTATTATCTACAGTTCGCAGTATTTTACGTACAGTGTATTGCGTTCTGGCAGGATCAAGTTACTGCGGAATGTCATTATTGCAGCTATAATAATCAGCTACATATCTGACGAGACGTATTTAATTGTATGGTACGCATTGTGCGACATAGCATTCCACACTAATACGACCCAACACGCTCGCTATTCACTGCACTTCTTGTGCTGTGAACTGTGCAGAATCAGTGCATTCTAAACCCATGTTTTGTTTTCTTCTAGATGTGAGGATCCTCCCCCAAAATATTGACATGTGTTTCAGCAATACTCTGTATTAAGGTACCTTCCAGAAATACTTCACTGAACATTATCTTTTTTAATATAATTATATTTTACGAATGCTTCTCGAAAATAATATAGGCCTACGTAACTAAATATAAATATGTTGAAAATATAATTTCTGTTACATCACATATGATTAGGGAATTTTATCAATCTACTATGAAATATATTAGAAACCTGAAACAAAATATTAGTCCGTGAAAGAATGAATAAAAACAATATCAATAGACACCAGCCAAGGTACAGTGAATTCAACTAAAGGTTAGGAAGAATATTTCATTAATATAAACTTATTTAGTAATTTAATATATCCGATATTAACTAGCTGCGTTGGTAACGGTTAGGGGTCAAATTAATGCTTGCGTTTTTTAGAGGTAACTTCAGACACGTAAGCGAACATTACTTGTATACATTTGACCTTTTCACAGACACCAGAGCAACTAGCAACTAAAATTGTCCCTTGACAAACTAAATGCATTGAGTTTCTAGCCGGTAGTTTATGAAACTGAATTCACAGCCGCACTTAACGCATGTACGTATTCACTTAAGTATATAAGGTATTTCGAACTGGATTCACAACCTCATAGAATCTAGATGCGCACAAAAATTGCTTTTTCTAGCTCAGGGTGTAAGCAGTTAATTATGGCACATTAACAGTTTTGAAACAAAAAATAATAATTTACGAGAAAAAATGGAAATAAGCTATATAAAAACATGTTTTTACGAATAATAAAACATGGATTCATAACCATCACTTAGCGTACGTACGTAAAATTTGGAGTGGAAAAGCTAAAGGAGCTAAGTGCCAAAAATATGTTTTCACGAAGAAAAAAAAAAAAAAAAAAGGCTGCAAGAGCCTGTGGGCATACGGGGACGGCGATCTTTAATTCTTCAAAAAATCTGTCATTAAAATTGTTGAGACATAATTTTTCAGTATTATATTGGCATCGACAACTAGTTCATATTGATGTAAGAAATTCAATTTGGTCTTTTGTGGCACTTAGCTCCTTTAGTATTTCCACTCTTAAAATGTGAATGTTTGCATGCACAACCATTGTTTCTATACTTCGATCAGGTTAAAGTAAACACTTTTGAAACCATACTGATAATTCATGTTTTCCTACCACTTTAAAAATAAACGAATCACTCTGAGGAACAATTAAAATGCATAGATTGTAAAAATTAACTCAAACTCTAACGCTTGAGGCCGCAATAAAAATATTTTTACTATTGTTCTACACACGTTGATGTTAAAAAGTGTTAACTTTACGGTGAACCGTCTATGTTTTAAGACGTGCGTATGCTAGGTGTTGGTTGTGAATCCAGCTGTAGCCTTAGTCGTGAAGTAACGAAATACATCAAGACGTGCTGAAGTAAGTGTTGCAGACGACTCACCTGCGAGCAGCAGGCAGGCAACCACCACCAGGCGGGCGACAATGTCTCCAAGGTCAGTCATCGTCTTCCCTCGGCGAACTGCAGCGAGGCGTCCATGGCCGCCGGAGACACTAGATCCTGCCGCGTGACGCCCGCGCTGCGAGTTCTAGATCCTCTCGCTCTCACGCCTACAACGTCCCCGTCACAGTGAATGCCACCGCTGAAAACTTTATAACGTGGTAGGAACATATTCTAAACTAGTATAGGTCAGGGAAAGTTCACGATTCCACTTAACATGTTGTTTAGCTCCCCAACCTGCTAACAGCTCAGTGTTTATTTACCATGTACGTATCGTGAAATTTTCCAGTGATGTACCTACTGAAAATACCGAGAATATATTCTTGGAGTGGCAAAAAAAATTCTTACTAGTGGCCATTTTCTTATTTAAATTAAATACAGCGGAATAAAATAACATGAGGTGGTTCAGGAAAAACTCCCCTTTTCAACCATTTTTGTGCCGAATTTATGTTTCTGTGCCATTCGATTAATGTGGCCGGCGAACAGATGGTAACAATAAGACATTTTAGGACAAATTTTTGTTTTAAAATTAGCATAGAATGTTGGTTCGCATCGCTAAGCATGTTTTATCCTAACTATATGACTGTTCGAAATTGTTCTATATGCAGGTACCGTAGTTAATCAGGGAGAGCTTTAACAGTCACGTGATTCTTTAAATTGGAATATTTCCGTGTGAGAAACATTTGGTTTCACAGTTACACGTACAATTAACTGGTTTCTATGATACTTGAGTAATATAATAGTGATACCAGGATAGTGAAAAAAGAGGGAAATAGAAATAAAAATTCTGTATGTATTTTCAGAGTTATGTTACTTACACATGCATTTCTGTTAACAAGTTAAATGCTGCAACTATTTAATTTACAAATGATATAATTGAAAATAATGGTAAGTTCTAAAATAACAAATACTTAACATCAATAAACGCAACTTTATTAGTTTTATGGACCTATCAAAAACGCATTTTTGAATACATGTTTATGCTATTGCCACTCAAAATTAACATCACGCTGCGTTCTGACGGATAAAATGTTTATATTCTAAAAAGGAACGGAAATACTTTTTGAAAAACCACTGGCCATGCTGCCTGCTCTATCATCAGACTGTGCGCCGAAGATTTATTAGAAGAAAATCTATATCAACAACGGTATTATTCATATATTCACACTTCCTAGATACAGTTGTGCTCCTGAGAATGTGCAGGAAACATAATTTGCATTCTTGAATTCCAGATAATTTATTTCTCACCTTCGATAAGGTATGTACAAAGTATCTTGACATTTTCTGCTTTATTGTTTCACACGCTCACATCCTGGGCTAAAATGGAGACGAACATGTTAGTAGAGAAATGTTGTAGAGTGACATTTCACATGCACAATGCGGCAACATAGCACTGCAGCCACCTCTTGCGCTACACATGTATCTTACTACTAATGTTCTTATATTATGGGTGCAGGTTAAAATACCGAGCATTCAAAACATGATTATGCGTTCACTCGACGTAACATACATAAAACAATACTCGGACATGGCGCGTAAGAGGGTTCTTTCTCCGTGCAGTGTTGCCACATCGTGCACGTCAAGTGTCGTCGTACAACATTTTCCTACTTATATTTTCGTCTCCAATAATACCCAGGATTCGCGTGGCGTGCTTAATATGGGTTTGTTCATGGACAGCCTGTATATAATACTCAAAAAGACGTTTGATCCAGAAAGATAATAAGATTTATGGGGTAAACACTGCAAAATGTGTGTGATCAACAATCCTAGTCAGCATTTTGCAGTGGTGAAATTAAATCTTACATTCTGATATCAACTACTAGAATAAATAGTGAACTAACGAAATTATTACTATAACCAAATCAGAACAACGGTTCTTCGCGACTTCTGGTTGCATACTCATTACTCTAAAATTAACATGTTCACAAGAGAGTCGTTAACGAAATAAGGATGATCATTTCAAGCAGTTGATTCTAGAAATGTTCAGCGTCATTTCCTATTTAAACCAGACAGAGCCAATAGTACCAAAGGGCTATTAGTCAAGATATTCTCTCAATAATTTTGCCTAGTAACAGCTGTGCCTTGAATAAAAGAAGCGGAATACATACTTACTCTGAAGCACATTATCAAGTAATCATATTAATTTGAGTTCGTTTCCTGTATGGTAGAAAACAATTATCAAACTTTTTAAAATATGAAAAACAGTGTCGTTACGCCTCTGTAAGAGTTTTATACTTAATTTTTTAAGTTATCCAATTAAGTGTTTTCACATAAATTTACTATTTCCATCGGTAATTTTATTGACAGAGCTAAATAATAGAACAAAATATGTATGTATGTACCGTTGTAAAGCTCGTCTTATCCAGTAAGTTGCAGCAAAACTCGACTTAACAATTTTTAACTTTCCAATTTTGCAGTTCTGTAACTCAGTAATAATCTGTAAAAGGTTTCTTCAGCTTGGGTAAGGTTTCTTAACTGACTCATGTTGTCTTTCTGTTTCACATATCTGCATAAGTGTGTGTGTACATGTATATATATATATATATATATATATATATATATATATATATATATATAGCTCAAAAACACCGGTAAACTCAGGCTGGTGATTCCATGGTAAAAATAAAGAATAAAATATATTGCACTTTATTCGTAACCGTGATATTAAGTTAGCAATAGACCTTCGAAAGTCAAATTTGACAATATTAATTTCATCAGAAACTAAGAACTGATCGACACAGAATTTTGATTCAAATAATGCGGTCTATAAACCCACAGTGAACGCCAGTTGATGCTTCGCATACCCTACTAAAATAACAGGATTGGCCACCCTTAAATTAGGTAAAACTTTTGTAACGTCAGAATTTTCTAACATTTGAATGTGAATTATTGATGAATGTGACGTAACAAAAAGTATTCTCTTGTAGCGATTATATAGTACGCATCGTTTTCGTGTAAAACGGAAGTAAGCCTGGATGTTATGATACATAGCCTAGTGAGTAAGCAACACTGCGTACATGAGTGTGTGTTATAGCTCCGCGCCGCCCACCGTATTGTAGATATTCACTGTAAATATAACGTAACGTACCTTAAATAGTTTAAATAACCGTAACTAACGTGTTGTTCCTAGCTGACTGTGTGTGCGTGTTTGAAGGAAACTGAGGAGAAGTGTGCACGTGAAAAAGTCGGACAATTTTATTATGTACGTATATTGCTTAATACAACAGGACTACCATAAGCATTTGCATTAACCGTGTTCAGCACTAATGTAACATACTATTATGGAGATACGTTGAGTAACCTCTTCTCGTATTTATGTAACTATTTACGTTAAAATTATAGGTTTGTTAACATATTCCGTCAACTCTGCCAGTATGAAACACATACACACCATAAAAATAAATTGGTTGAAGGTAGTCTTAGCCTGAAATATAACTAAATAATTAAGGAGTATTCATATAAGAAACAAAATATAAATATTTACTACAATTAACAGTTACGGTGTGTTTTATAACACAGTACTGCAGTGCTCGTGTAACAGCGGTGTGACATTATTATAACATGCTTAAGTGGTGCTTGACTTGTAGGTAATCTGTAACTTATTAAGGAACACACACACACACACACACACACACATATATATATATATATATATATATATATATATATATATATATATATATATATATATATATAACGCCAGAGTTAAGGGATAAGGAAGGTAGTAAAACGGTGTCGACGTATAACTACTGGCGTAAAATCGCGTATCTGATATGTGATATGTTGTAATGCACGTGCATTTGGTAACTCACAATTGACTACAATTTTACAGTACGAATGTTACGGTACCGATACCGATAAATCGAAACAATTCAATATCGTCACTATCGGAATTGTGCGCACTTCGTGTTTAAATCCCCAATATTTCAAACGATATTTTACCCTGAACCCGATTCAAAGAATAAAGATGATGCAATGTTCAACTACAACTAACTTAGTGCGCTAGTGCGCGCTATTTGATTTCATTAAAATATTCACTGTTTTAAATTCGTTTTGCTAAGGTATCTAACAGGCGTGCTAGCCATTTTAAAAACAAATTTGAAGCATTGCATGTTGTTATGCTATGGCATAGCAGACCGGGTAGAGAGAGGAGTCCAGGCTGCAATTAGGTCGCCAGTCCAGGCTCGGGGGTCGAATCCCTGTGGGGGCTTGCTCGTCCATCGATGGCGTCTACCTCATCAATCCAGCTTTCTATAAGGTCATCAGATCTAATTATGTGGCAGCACCCCTCGATTTAATTTGATATAATAATAATCAATAATAATACGCTCCCCTCCTAAATTAATACAACGCATTGTAACTATTTTTGTATTCAAAGTACCTGCCGTTTTAGTAAACGCCTTTTTAACCATAACTGCCTTAGCCATTTATCCCTAAATGATCCACCTTAATAAGCCAGCAGTGCAGCAACCATTTAAATTACCACTCAAAGATAAACTTCGTAAGAATATGATTGTTTATAAAATATGTAGCCACTAGCTCACACTTGTAATTGCTGAATTTTGCCTCTGTATGCAATGCTGAAAAACATTTTGTGTTAGTAATTTCACATCTAACCAATAACACTGAAAGGCATTAAAAACATATGTAGGCCTATGCTTGTAATGTTGAGCACCTTCTGCTTTTTACTTCCTTATCCTATGATATCTTTGTTTATTTCGTAGGGGTGTTTTTTGTTGCTGTAGTAATATGGGAGTGTTAGGTTAGGGCACGAACGTGCTCAAGTAATGTATGTGTGCTAGCTATAAACATACAACATGGCTAGAACAAGAAGTGACGTGTGAAGTGTTTTCAGCATGGGTAGAGCCACTAATTTATGGTGAAAATAAACCTGCGCAAACTTGTTTCATTGCCTTTCGTGCACATCTGCAGCTATGCTTCATGGTTATTAGCAGTGTGACGTTTCTAGAAGACTCCACGTATTAGATGGTGCCAATAAGACCCGACCAAAGCTTGTCTGTGGTTTGCGGGCAGAACACGAATATTCTAAGAGTTAAAAACATCCAATTACTGACCATAAAGCAGAGGTACAGACATGTCATGAGGCACTGAAACAAGATGGTACACAATTGAGGAGTGTTTGTGGGAAACGATAAGTGCCATATAATCACATTTTGAGATGTTCAACTGGAAAAATTATACGTCCTACTGCCAATACCGTAGGAAGTAATATAAGTGTCAAAAATACATTGTTCAGCCCAAACAAAGGTCTGTAGAATGTACTTGGTGTAACTCCATAACTGTTTACATAGAGGATGATATAAGTGCCGTCTTAGGTTACGTTACTAAATTCTTTCTGTAACAGTTCTTTTCACGCTTACAATCCTGTAAATAAACGTAACGTAGCATTCGAATTATAAAATTATTTGTGACAGGTATTTTTTTTTTATTTCCTGATAAACTTACTATTTGGCACTTACATAGTTTCCCACAAACACTCCTCAATTTTTGTTAACAAAAATTAGTGGACGTAGCCATAAGAAACACGTAAGAATGCAAAGTTGTTTGCATTATTGGTCAAATTTTGGTTTTGAGAGGCGGTGAATTATCGAGGTCGTATTGCAACACACACTTGAAACGGTACCTTGATATTACGTAGCTTTGGTCGATGAAGAACTTTAGTCCCTCTATGCACTTTCAACACAATTTTCTGGCAGAGAAAACGCGCCTATCAATGCCACAGTCGCGAGTGATTCACAGACTTCAGATGACGTGGTTGCTACTTATTAATTTAGCCCTGACGGCAGTCCTACATATCATGACGTAACGTACATGAATTAATGGCAGAAGTAAACAATATCCATCACACCCCCGCAAAGTTTATGTCACTATCTAGTGCGTGGTTTCCAGATGTTTATTCGTCTTAACGGTTATGCCTAAAATTTTAACAATTACATTATCATTTTCTTTTACTAAGTGTTTTCAAAATTTGGGTTTTCAATTTTTGTAAACCAGTAACGATGTTATTCTACCATCTCACGTTGTAGTAGTATTGGTATCGGCAGTATATGTACGTTTCCTTTTTCGGTAATATCGGGAAATTTATGTAGCAATTATCTGATTGTGCATTACAACCATATCAGCTGAGCTCTACTTTAAAGCAGAGTGAAAATTACACGAACTGTATTAATGTCTAGCTACGACCATTGTACCGACGCTTATAATAATTTGCCTTCAGATCACACACAACATTCAGTCAGGAACCAAGTGCTGTTTACTGTCGCGTAAGGTATTAAGATTCCACTATACTCTGAGGTACAAATTATTGATTTTTAAACCATAATATTTGTTTTACGGTATAAATAAAATATGTGTTTAGGTATAACCATTTTAATGTATACGTGCGTTATAATTTATGCGCTAAATTTGCTTTACACGTTAAATACAATGTGTAAACGGTGTGAGAAAAAATCGTGTGCTAATTTTTTTCCCTTGCTGTTTACGAACTGTATTTTACAAGTAATGCAAATTTAGCGCAATAATGTTAAAGAACACATACAGGAAATTGGTTCTACATGAACACATTTTTAATTTATGCTGTAAAACTAATATTACGACTTGAAACCTAGAACTCGTACATAAAGTGTATAGTGGAATCTTAAAGTTACAGAACATGATATTTACAATAAATGTTAACCATCGTCTGTGCAGTGCGGCGGAATAAAACAAACACTCGTGTACGCAGGGTTGCCTACGCGGTAGGCTCTCTGTCAACTCGCCACTGTTTCACGCGTGTTTGGCAAGAAAGCGATGCGTTCCTGACAGTCGCTACACGAGGAGCTTTTCAATACTGAAAATTTACCTTCAAATGGCAGAATATCCTGACGTTACAATAGCTGAACGCAATTTAAAGGCGGCCACCACCTTCGTTATTGTAGAAGCTATCAAAAGCCGTTTGCTGTTGGTTTGTCAGCCACATTAACATGGAGTAATATTCTGAGTATTTCCAGCTAACATGTCGATAAGTTTTTGGTTTGAGGGGATAATAATGTTTTCAAATTTTATTTTTCCAAACCAATCACTCCCTTAAGGGTGTTCAAGTGCGATGAAGACATAATTTTATATTTATATGAAATAGTGTTAGTTTTGTAGACGATACTTGTGAGTGTTGTTTATCTTACGGAACAATTTTAGCTAGCGTAGTTTTCTCATAACGGTGCGTCAAAGTAAAAATTTGCATATTCTGCTGCCATGCCAATTGACTTAAGCGTGAGAAATAATTTACAGTGAAGTACTATACTATGGGCTACGTAATAAAACCGTTGAAAAAATTCCGTGAACTAAATTTTTATTTTAAAAAAATGGCTGATTGCTACTTTTTTCTGTACTTTCGCGTTTTTTTTAATTCAAAATATCATATAGTGGTTTTTTAAATGTTTTATTACATTGCTCATGGGATGTAAGTTCACAGTGAATTATTTTGTTTAAGTAGGTCAGTTGGTTTCCACTATGTTCATGGCAGCGTAACAAGCCAATTTGGACTTTGACGACCCGTTATGAGAAAACTACGCCAGCTAAAATTGTTTCGTAAGAGTAAAATCTACTCCCAAGTATCGTCTACAAAACTAACAATATTTCATAAAAATATAAAATTATGATTTTATCGCAATTGAACACCCTTAATATTACGGTTACGAATCAAGTGCTTTTATATTCTGCTTAATTTTTTACAACGAATATCATCAGCTGAAGTTCGTCGGTGTTCTCTGTTAAGATTATATATATATATATATATATATATATATATATATATATATATATATATATATATATATATATATATTCATAGTCCAGAGAAACCCTTCTCTCATGGTAAATGGTTGCCAACAATAATATCGGACATCACGACCGGCGATGTAAAGTCGCATTGTGAAGTACATCGTGGACAATACAATGTGAGTTGTTAATGTAACGTGATAGGTTCTACTTATGTATTTGAGTTATTCTTGCAACTAAATTGAATGATTTAGGTGTAATATTGTATACAGACACCATTCCAGTGCTTTATGTCGTACCAGGAAATCAAGAGCAAGGAAGGAAAAAAAAATAAGTTTATCTGTAGCCAACACGTACCTACCAAAATAAAACATTCAAAATATGATAAGGAATTATGTCAAAAGTATTTTTTTGTTTCGTTATGAATATTAACTTTACACTTAATTTTTATGGTTGGTAATTTAGAAGGTGGCGGAGGCTAGAGTATACATAGAACAGTGAATTATAATTTGTAGTTCATTTACCTAGCAAGGTATTCCTAATTTTTGTTTCCCAAGTAATGGGATTTTATGTATTGTTTTTTGTTAACATATCGAGGCAAACACGGCTTACATTAATTTTATTATTTTTCTTGTCTGATTCATGTTTTCTGGTGTGACATACAGCACTGCAATCACGTGTTTTCACAGTATTACACTTATTTCTACTTGCGTGATGATTGTGAATGTTGTACACTATATGGATACTCTACTCGTCTCTCTAGCACACTTCTAGCTGTAGTGTAGCGTACAGAATGTACTCTGAGTACACGGCGGTACTGCAGTGCTACCTGGGCATGATAATATACGCGGCTAGCAATCTTTAATATAACTGTCTCAACCTTTCGCTTACTCTACAGATTTACGACACAAAACTTGAGTTTTTTTTTCTGTGAAGCTAATATATAAACAAGCAGAAATTTGACGGTCTCGACTAGGAGTTCTTTTTAAGATTTTTTAAAACAACATTTTACTCTCAGAAATTAAATTATTATCTTTCAGAAAGGTCTACAGAACAACGAAGGCGCTTACTTACGATTATTCCAAAACACTTTAAACGATAGAAATTAATGCGAAGTAGGCCCTAAACTATCAATAATATACCGTACATTCTATTTGCTGATATCTTCGTTTACAAATAAATTATGCTTATTATTTCTTTGAATGCTTTGTCACTTTCAAATCAGCATTTCTTTAAGCAAATTCTTACCAATGTCTTACATCGTACATGTTTATAATTTAAGGCAAATCATTTTAGGCAAAATGCGAATCAAAAAGTGTTTGCAAAATACTTGACACGTTAACGGAAATATTAAACACACATGTAAATTGCGTTAAGTTCATGGTGTTTACAGGTGATTCCTAACATTTATAGCGTATGACACAAATGCCTAAACGTTACATAATATTTGGCAAATAAGTTAAGAGTAGTTCAGGTAGGTATGCAGTGGAATAAATAATTAGAGAATGTTGAAAATGTTTCGTAATATGAGCAGAAATCTGCGTCCCGCTGTTAAAGAAAAAAGTTAAAATTCGCCAAGTGGAACTGTTTCTGAAACACTTCTGTAATTACAAAAATGTAATGATCAGATCATACCCCACAATTAAATATTGTTTTCTGCAAAAAACATTTATCTAAGATTTTATTGAAATTGAATAGATCATAATGATTATCTATTATACGATTTATGTTAAATAATGCAGAACTATATGATTCTAAATTTTCTACGTTCAAATAAACCTCGGCTTGTAGGAAAACAAGGAAGTGTCTAAAAATAATACACTGATTTGAGTAATACAAAATAAAATCAAATTCAAAGCATATAAAAACAATAGTAAGTATTTGATGCTGAACATATAATATTACAACTTGCAAGAATTACTTTTGTAAGAATCTGAAAGGTACTGCGGGTACGTGCAGGTTATCAACGTCAATCAGTGGCGGTAAGCAGAAGAATGTATAGAAATAAGTTAACTTTAAAATAAAGCAGAATAAATGATTTATATATAAAGTGTATTAACTAGGTTACAAAATGTGGACATTATCAAGTGTTCTTAGAACACGAGTCAAACATAGGAGAAATAAACTTTTGAAAGTCACGTAAATCTAAGTACACAGTTCCAGCTAATGGACTGACTGTCACTTAACCTATGCAGACGGATGATAAATTGAATTGTTAACTTCTAGTGTTACAAAAACCGTCTCTAAGGGGTTCACTGTATTACAGAAACAAAGAATCTTAAATAATAATAAATTCTGTGAGCCTCTGAAACTTACAATATTTAGTTTTGTTTAGTTACCATTCATCTGTTTAAACTTTCGGTTACATATTTGTCATATTGTTGTGTTGTACAGTGATACAATATATTTTCCACACGACACCAATTGCAAAATATAAGTAGAAATTCCCCAAAAAGGTAAAAACGAAATTTAAAAACGTAAATTAATGTTAGTAGTTAGGCGTTATATAAAATTTAGTAATTTTTACTGTCCAGATTCACCTAGTCGTGTAGTACATAATATATTCAATTGCGAACTACGTTTATATGATTTCGTATTTAGTTATCCATGGAAGTTTAAAAATAAATTTGTAGTTGATGAATTACGAACAGCAATAAACTTTAATTCATATTTAGAATTAATAATAATATCGTAACGTGAGCATGGCGGCAGTCTTACCTCAACGTTGGGAAACTTGTGAAGCGTAAAATAAATATCTTCTTTATTTAAGTTTTATGTCACCACGTTGAGCATCACCATTCAAACTAATTCGATTACAGTAAAGCGAAAAACGTAACGGTCCATAAACTAAAATAATTTCAGCATGGACATAAATTAAAAGTTGTATAAACTATGCCAGCTCTAATAGAAGCATGAACTACTTTCTTACGTTCCACCGAAGAGGAAGACAACAAACTTATTTTTCTTATTTCTAACAACATCCACCAACATTATTTTACACCGTATGCCGCGCATTGTTACAATACTCTGCTGGTCAGATCGTCCAGGAGAGAAACTATTTAACAAGTAATTGTGAAGGAATTTTATAGGACCTAATATTCTTGCCGTTCTTAAATTATATAATTTCTCCGAATTACTGTGCACGACGCTGAATGTGCTTCCCAAATGTTTACACGTTTCTTAGTCTTACGGTGGTAAATGAGGCACTGGATCGTCTAAAGGTGTGTGAATAAAAGCCGATCTACTCATAAACGGAAGTTATAATATGTAACTATCAATGAACACCGGAGAAGGTGGATCGAGGTGACAGTACGGTAGGTCGCGAGTAACGTGATAACGCGCGGTAGAAACGCCTGGATGTCACGCGGGTAGGCTCGCCTGTCCGGGCAGGCAACCCGCACTGCAGCGACGCCTTACAAGCACTGAGGGCTGCCTGCCGGCCGGGGGCCAGGGGAGATCACAGGGCCTGGACGCGTGCGCATCAGACTACTTGGCTACCCGTGCAGTGACGTCATAGCTCGGCGCCGGCCGCCCCCCAGTGCTTGCAGCCTTAAACGAGGGACAGGCATTTACATATGCCTAGTAAAATAAATATTTGTTAAGTTTCCTTGTTTATACGTATGTGTTTCGTGGCATAGCTCTTTTCCAAGAAAACTGGATTTGTGTCACAGGTAGCAAATGAGAGATAATTTGCGATTACCTTGAAAAGTTATACTTGTTTACATATATGTGAAACTTGGTACCAACTCACTCCAACTACATCAAATCATACATCGCTACGTAAATTAGAAACGGTTGTCTCGTCGGCCAAAATTAATACAAGTTATCAAAGTTTTTAATTACTTATATTAAATCCTCGTATAGTCATTGGATATGTAAAGCTCGCATGTTAAGATTGGAAGGTACTGAATAGTATAAAAACTGTATTCTAAAATAAATGTATGCACCGTATTTTTTTACCTTTGTGTATATTTTTTACTCCATAGTTTTATTGCATAGTGCAGTTCAACTTGTGCAATCATTATCACGATTTTTTCCGTTCTTACAAAACAACACTTGTAATGGGTCCTACGAGTAATTGTAGATGATAATTTTGATTCTTCACAATCCTTTATATACCAGCCTGTAAAGACTTCTTATATATATATATATATATATATATATATATATATATATATATATATATATATATATATAGTGTGTGAGAGAGCGAGGGCAAGAATTTCGTAATATGTACACGCGAATAGTATCACGACTTGGACATGCCATGATATTTTTTCATCATGATTTATCAGTTTTTTTTTGCTAACCAGAAAGAAAACACGTTACTTGCGCAGAAAAACACGCTTTACATTTCCCTGCCGGAAATTATATATTCTGAACAGGGTTCACTGAACGCTATCTGATTCCCAGTGGCTTATCGCTGATTCCTCACAAATGTATTGAGATTAATATAAATAAACTGAAGAACTATTGGTCATCTGTAAATATTCACTAATTGACTATGGAAAAGTCTGCACCCTATACAGCAATCAGTGAATATTCACTTATTGCCTTTTGCGATTTCTGCACTTTAAAAAGCAACCAGTGAATATTCGCTGACTGAAATTTGGATTGTCTGTTTTCTAAACCGCTAACAGTGAATAATTTTAAATGTGCTTCTTAGACTAGACACTAACTTGAAAGAGGAAAGGTATGTTAAATCTGAAGCTATCCGGAAGCCGTTATGAAACAGTTTCTTGTACGAAATGAGCAGTATGTTGATTTACATCACCGTCGGTCATGATTAGTGTCACAATACTATAACCATCAGACTTGACCTATAATTGTTGCTGGATTCTCATCCATGTAAAAAGTGGTTCCCAGACCACTCTGCCATGAATAATGCATGCATTGTATTACTTATCATGTTCTGTGCTCAAGAACACTAAGTTTATGTATGTATGTATGTATGCGCTACCTATTCATTAGACCTAATTTACCTGTAATTATATACGTTTTAATTAGGAAAGAACCTTAGCTTACTTGTATTTTGCTTTATGTCTTCACTCCAGTGCAAACAGCTGCACATAAACACTAAATTAAACATTTTCAACATGACTTATAATAAAAACATTTTTTAAAAGTGTAAGTACCACATTACCTTATTATATTTGCAATATCATTATTTTGTCTCTGAATGAGTGATTAGGAAATGCACAAGGTAAACAGTGTTCTATAAAATTCTGGATTACGGAGGTCGTAAAAGGGCATATTCTGAAGAAAAAATTCCTAGAGTGACGTGAAGCCAGTTTGAAACAAAGCTGAAACACGTAGGTTGATGATAAGCTCTGTAGTCGTCATTGATATACATATAGCTCTGCGACTCTGTTCATTCTTATCAGACGGTTTTGTCATCGAAAAGAAAATGTTGACTATTTTCGTTTACTAGTAAGTTGATAGACTTTAATCACTAATGTTAAGGGCTTGATATTCGCTGCAGCAAATTACGATTTTTTTTTTACAAAACTACGTAAACTAAACATAATTTCTACACCTACGAAAAAACACGTACATAAAATTATGCATATTATGATTTTTAATTTCATTACGATTTTTCAAAACATTGTTTTAAGGTTTTCTCAGACGGTTATATTTAGACTACTTTGTTTGAGAAAGTAGCAACTTGATCCATGAAACAAAAAAAAAAAGAATAATAATAATAGTTTAAATATACACCAAATTTCACACATGTAAAATTATATGATCACTGATAAAAGTCCCGTAGGAAGAAGAATGAAAGGGTATCCCTGTATCAAGGTGAGTGGCTTGCGCGGAGACGTGATGGTCAGCTGTACCCTAAGAGCTCCGTCTGTGTTGCGCCTTACGCAGGAAAACACAACCTGTCTAGGAAGACACTTTAATGACGCCATGCATGATAACATTATTCGTTGTGGCATCTTTATTTGTTACAAATTTATTTTAAATGTTAATATAAGGTCAAATACGTCATCGGTGGTATACTTGGTAGGTTAAAAAAAGTTGAAAGGGAATTGACATTTAGCAATTTTTCCAAATTATCCTCTTCAAAAATAAAATTAATATGTTAATTTAAATGTTTTCTACGACACAGTACAACAATTTCAACGTTTTTGGCAAAATGTTTTCAACCGAACATTTTATTTAGCATCTGTGCTTGATACCGTCATCTTTAAATTCATTAACGAGTCTTGTGTAAGTTAAAATACCTGAAAGACGTTTTAATCATTTTCATGATCTTTCCGAATTCAGTCCTGTTTTCTATTACACGACAATATAGCAAATATTAATTACGAATTACATAATGTTAGAAATTTGACTCGTCTGTGCAACAGACAAGAACACCACTCACGGAAAGCAATACAATCACACAGATAGTGATGTAACTACAAACTAAATTAAACTGACTCACCGATTACTTATGGTTCCTAAGTTTCTTTTTCAACTTTCATAGTTTCTATCACAAGTTCTGGACTTGTAACATGATGCATCAAGCGAGGTGGCCCAGCGGGGGATCAGTTGGTTGAGCGGCAGACTTTGGTTCAAGGGGTTCTGGGTTCGATTCCCAGCTCTGGCTGGGTGTAAAATTTGTGTTCATCCGTTTGAGTAATTTCAACTGTCATAGTCAATAGAACTATCACAACCAGGGAATTGTCTAATAATATAGTCGTACAGGAGGGATGTTTGGCTAGTTGGCGATGTTGAGACCTCTCCAAGGAGCCTAACATTTTCATTTTCATAAAAAAAACAGTAATACATTGGACTCGCATTCGGTAGGAATCGAGTTCGATCCCCGGCTCCGGCCATCCTGATTTCGAATTTCCATGATTTCCCGAAATTGCTCCAGGCAAATGCTGGGAGGGTTCCTTAACATATGCCATGGCCGACTCCTCTCCCAGCTGCTGTCATTGTGCAAAGTTGTGTGTCACTGTCTATAATGTCCTCGAGGTCGACGAGACGTATAAAGCCCACATTTCTTACCATCCAACAAAATTCGCATTAATTGCCTGGAAATTATTTAGGAAATGTGTCATCGCGTGTCTGTGGTTGTGGTAGTTGGCAAAGAGAAAATTTTGAACCACAAGAAATGCCTGTTATTTTATATGTAAGCAGGCAGTTTTAAATTTTTTTTTTAGCCAGAGCTTACTTATATCCATGTGGTTTTAAATACTGCTAGTAAAATAACATCAGCTAACAACACAATTTATATATTAACTGACTCTGATCTCATTCTTTATTGTTGTATGCACAGAAAAATAATAAACTTACATCTTTCTTACCAATTTCATATTTTACATGTTTAAAATATTTTTGAATTAAATACAAGTGAGGACTGCAAAACTGTCTCCAAGAAAATGTAAGTCCAATAAACAGCACAGCTTTGATCAGCGTGTCGTAGCAGATATTGAAAGCTATAGCCAAAACCTCAGCTGTAACACAGCCTCCACACGTAACATATTCTCTAACTTTCATTCCCCCGAAGTATAACATGAGCAATAAGCATAAAAAAGCATGCAGTTAGCCTCAAAGATAAGCACAGCGTCCGAACATAGTGCGTTCTTTCAGCATAACAAAAAATGTCCAACCATAACTCAAGCTCTAAACACAAACGATTCTCTTCAGCATAACAAAGGCCCTAAATTTAGTTTGTATAAAGTGTTGCTCAGTTTCGTTGCAAAATATTGTTTTAAAAAGTTTGCGATACTGCTTATGTTGTAGTACTTTAGAAATATGAATTCTCAAACATCTGCAGTTAGAAGGTTGTTGGTGATCCGATGATTCTCCAGTTTTTTTTACTGTTTTTAGTGTCACTTTCTACTTTTTTTATTTTTCAAACTATTTATTACAATGTTGTTATAGTGCTGTTTTGCCTTAAATGAGACTGAATTATTTATTTATACATTGTGCTTGTTGTATTTACGCTAAATAGCCATTATTTTAGGTTACGTATGCATCCTACTGAAAATGACAATGTAGATATATAAGTAATGTGGTCATATTTTTTCACTAAATATGTATTTTCTCTATCCGGATGAAGAATGTGAATTATCATGACAAACTAGATTATAAGTTTTACCTAACGCGGGTTACGTACAGTGAATAATTTACCGTGCTTGATATGTGTGGACAAACAAAACAATAACATTTATTACTGGCTAATTAAGATCAATACTATCGAGACAAAGAAGATATGTGGTTAAATAATACGTTTGCCAAGTGTATTGCGCAACGGATATTTTCCTATTTCAGGACTGCCCATACGTAATGTAGTCATCAGCTTTTTACTGCCCCGTGGTATTACTTATTCGTTCATCATATATAAAACATTCGACAATGTAATCTATTCACTCTTACTACAATGTACGAGTAGTTCTTCTGAATCGTGCCAATGGAGTTACCTGCATTAAATTTAAAATTCATTATGAACAAATCCACATAAAAGCACAAGGAAACATATGAATATACTTGAAAGAAAGTTTTGTATAACATGTTTTGTTTAGTTATACGACACATATAACAGATATGAAAATAGCTACCACTGCGACGTTGACTGAAAACAGCTTCTACGTCATCAACCTGTAGAGCGTCTTAATACTCGCCGACCCCCCGTAGCTCAGTTGGGTTGAGCGACCGACTTAGATACGAGGGGTTCTGGGTTCGATTCCCAGGTCTGGCTGGGTGTCAAATTTGTGTTTGTCCAATTTGTCTCAAAAATTGTCTGTCTGCAACTCTCACGACATTTACTCGGGGTTGCATAAATAAGTCACGTTAAATGAGGGAGTGTTCGGTGCAGTGATAATGTGGCAGCTGCACCAAACATTAAAAAAAAAAAAAAAAAAATACTCTGGTTGTCGTCTGATAACTGAAGTAAAACAGCTTCTGGCATGGTTAGCACTTGGATGGTTGGCCGTCAGGTAACACAGGCACCGCGTACCACTGGTGTGTATGAGGAGCTTAGAATTATGGTACACTAAAAGGCATTTTTATTAACAAGAGATTTTTCTTCATTCATATAAAATTTTTTTTAAAATAAATTCCCGTTAGAATTATTTCCCTTATTTACTTAATATTCGAGGTAAAATTCAAGTACTAAAAGCGCGGGCGATGTATTTTATACGTAAAAGCAATTAAATTATAAAGTTGATGAACTTTAATGCAAACGTTTCAGTTGTACTTCTTATGTTAATAAATGCTGTATATTAAATTTTTGCAGCTCAAACAATCGTTCATCTGAGACTGTCATGTCCCACTATTTTCATGATTTTAAGCCTGCTCTGCAGCCAGTCGAGTAACCGGATTCCGGCCGCAGCGCTAGTTGTACACGGTAGACTGGCGCGAACAACAGATAACGCTCCGTCTCTCTTTCACACTGCTATCTCACTCCCACAAGTGGTTTCCCACGGGCCGTGCCGAGCTGTACAAGTTCAGAGGCAGATGATACGCTGAGCGCTGTTGTCAGAT
>PNEQ01119750.1:0-30338 GCA_003012365.1 Medauroidea extradentata
AAATGACCATGGTCAATTCGGGCCAAAACATACCTTATAAAATATACAAAAGAGAACTGACAACCAGAAAACTTGCACAGTGTGCTTACATTTATTAAACTTCACGCCAGGAATTAAATATTAAATAAACAAAATTGCCGCGCTCGGCGGAGTGATACAACTGACAGAGGCCAGTCGTTTTCTTGGAAATGCGTCAGCAAAGCACCCGCATTCCTAAACCTTTGCTCAGCTCTCGGCTGGCGCCAGCCAGTCGCTCCCCCCAGGCATCCAAACTAGGCTGATAAAGCTGCTAAACTGAAAACTCGAATAAAAACTTTGCCCGCACTCTAATCAAAAAAACGCAAGAGAGAAAAAGGTTGGCATTTTTGATTATCTTTAAATTGATACCCCACATGATGCCGCTACATTGATTTAATTTAACCGTTAAAATAACTGACCTCTGATTATTATAATTCAAACTGACTTATTAAATTACAACAAAAAACATCTCAATATAATAGTGAGCTTCCCTCACAATATTCTGATTTAGCTAATAGGTTATTCATTTGAAATACTTCCTTAGAAAAATTTACTTAAATTAAAATTTGATATTTTTATAAATTACCCGACTGCCACGCTTAAAGAAACAAAGATTACAATATTTTTTTACACATGTTTGTCCTCTTTCGTGATTACACGGTTTGCTCTTCTTGTCTCCTGGTGATCTGTTAGGTACAGTTCACCACTTTTTGTAGAGTTTATTACCTTATTTAAATCTTATGTTGAAGAGAAAAAAAAACTGATGTGATATTTCATTTACACAAAACACTCGAAGCACAAACACAAAATTGGGAGGACAAACGCCAGGCTCCTTGGAGTGCAGAGCCGGGCAGCGGCTCTTTACCATGGGCCACCACTAGGTCCCTCCTAGTTGCCCCCAAATCTCAGGCCTACATCTCAATATGTGGCTGAAAGGTGGTCTTAACACTTTGGCAGCTGTATGTTGTACACTGACATGCCTTCTGCGGTCTCAAATCTCCGAAAACAACAAAATTAAGTTATACTATTGTCCATTACAATTTTAAAAAAAAATTGAACCCAGGAGCATACTCCTACTTAAAGCAAAAAAGGATGGTCTGGTGAGGCCAGTTACTTTACACAATCTACGCCTTGAGCCTTGGTTTTTATTCGTTTAAACGACTCGCATACTTCACTAACGGTAACGGGTCGAAAGAAAAGCAGAGTTTCAGTATTAGTAGGTTTCCTGCTGGCAATGTTTAGTATTTCAGTTTTCTTAGCTGATATGTTAATATTACTGGAAGGATTAGTGAAATATTCATTCATTTCATCAGCTGACAAATTTGTGGGGGAAGTAGAGTAGTTATTTTTACTCGCAGCGAGAGATACCTCCGGCATACGAAGATTTCGCCACAGCTTGGATGCAGGGATGTGTGCCTGTTGTAAAGAGTTGAAGTAGCTCTGCTTGGCGTTCCTGACTCCCTGTGTGCACTTATTTCGCAGACGTCTGTTTATTAATAAGTACTGACTAGCTTCTGATAGGCCCGCTTGTTTTACGCGCACGAACTGCTTAAATGCATCATCCCTTTTGGCCATCATTGTAAGAACATGATCAGTCATCCAAGGCGCTGCGGGACGCGTTACTCTCTTGGTGAGCATTGGTGATATTGTGTCATAAAGTGTTGTTAATATTGCGTTCATTGTGACCACCTTCGCATTTACGCTTCCAGCCGCTTGTACAGTTTGCCAAGGCATTTTTTCGGCCTACTGCGAGTATTTCTTCATTACTAAGTCGCTTTAAATTTCGATATGTGATAACTTTAGGTAAAAATTTAGGTGTTCGTAAAGAATACGACAGGAAAACAACATCGTGGCGGGACAAACCCGGTGCGATAACCTGACCATGATTCAATATCTTATGTCGAGAGGTGATCATTAAATCTAGCCATGTGTCAGCCGAGTTGGAATGATGCGTGGCAGCTAGTGGCAAGATATCTAGGTTATACATGGTTACAATATCTGTTAAATATTTTGACTCGCTGTTTGCTTTGAGCAAATTTACATTGAAGTCACCCATAATAATCACATTCTGATATTCTGTAACTATTTGAGAGAAAATATCCTCGATATCACTCAAGAAAGCGACACTCGGTGGTTTGTATACTACCCCAAGAACCAGAACATGATCTTTTGTTTTAACCTTCAAAAACAAATATTCCGGTCGCCCAGAGTAAGCACTAGCTGAGCTGGCTAGCGGTGTAGCTGTTACGTCATCCCTTACATAGATAGCTACACCTCCTCCTCTTTTTAACGTGCGGTCGTTTCTAAGCAGTGTGTATCCTGGCATATCAACAAGGGCGCTTGAAAGTGACGGGACTAGCCATGTTTCGGACACTAACAGGGCGTGAAAATTTAACTGTGAAAAGATAGCGCGAAAATCATCTATGTTTCCAAGTAGTGACTGGGCATTAGCGTGGGCTGCATGGAACGCGGAGGATGGCACAGCAGCTGATTTCCAAGAAAACTGTTCGCAGTAACAGGGGACGGCGACAAACCGGTTTTGGGGGTGGGCGGAGGGTCTCGAAGCAGTTCACTTAGGTTGTCACCACTGCACAAAGCTTGAAAAACGTTGGTAGCACTAGCCATCTGGGTACAGGTAGTTAGAGCAAGAACAACTTATGTTACCTCGGTGGCAGAGAAGATGAAGCTCACATATCCTTGTGGAAATATGAAGACCATAACCACATTAAAAACATGTGATATTATTGACTTGCACTCAGACGAAGAACTTGCACACGCACACAAAAGAAATACTAACAATGAAATAATATAACTGAAGCAAAGAGTAAACATTGGAATCGCTAATTTAGAAAATTTAAGTAAGAAAAAAGACATTAATTTCAAACTATTCTAAATTTTGAGTTTTGGCGGACACTGTGTTTATGAGAGGTCTTCTAAACGAGTTACAGTGAACTTCCTGTTCTCCGTCTTCACAACAATGCGGCCATCCATTGTCCACACGTTCCGTAGCCCGTGCTTGTCAATGGCGGCCTGCAGTACCTTCAGTCGCTCCGCAGTCAAGTCTTCGCGAATAGTGACGCCAGTTCCTGCCAATTTTCGTTTGCACATGAAAACTAAGTTTCGCACACGGTATGGCACGAACTTCACGATGATCGGCCTAGGCTTTGCACCTTTGTTTTTGCCGACCCGGTGGCTCCTGTCGATGTCCGAGATCGAGATATGCGGTAGGCCTAGTTTCTGGCTGAAAAGTGACAACACCAAATCGTCAGTCTTTTCTTTGTCACCTTCCGGAACACCGAAAATACGAACATTTGCTGGACGCTGATACTGCTCGAGTTCATCGGCTGCCAGTGCTAGTTCTCGCTTTGTCCTCTTCAGTTCTTCATTAGTTTTTTTTATTTCTGCTTGTAGTTTCTTCGTCTCTTCTAGATCGAAGTCCAGTGTCACTTTCAGTTCTTCCACAACAGCTTTTACGACCGCAGATGTTAGCGACGCGACAATGTTCTTGACCACACTTTCCGACTGCAAGAGGGTCGTGACCCGCTCTTCCACTACGCTCTCAAGCTGCTGCAGAATCTCATTCTGTCGGCCGGCCATGCTTTCCGTGTTCAGTGTAGAAAGTTAAAAACCTTATTTCGCGACAAGAATCCGGCACTTCACAACTTCACGATAGCACCCACAAATACCGCGAGAGGTAAACCTTTGACTCAACAAGTTTTAAAGGCGAAAACTTTGATTTGCACCTGCTAAAGACCTCTCTAAACACGAGCGTACCAGCGACGAACTACACACTATCCGCCATATTTGTTTTTACCGCACAATAGGCTCTCCCTCTTGCAAAAATTGAGAGCTGAGTGGTTTGTGAGACCAACCAGGTGAAGTGTAGAATACATTTGATGGTTTTGCTGGAAATGTCGGTTTCTTAGTCGGGTGTTTGAGAAAACTAGCAGTTGCAGCTTGAGGACAAGAAGTTCATGCCAGAACAGTATTTATTAAATAATTGCTTTATTTCTTTTGGCTATTTACACACAATTACATAAAATGGTTATTTGCTCATTGATATTTTTGATTTCGTAATTACTTAATAAATATATTACAATTAAGTCCTACAAACTATTGACTGGCTCTCCTTCCCTTCTGTCCAGCAGTTAGAGGGATGGCTTGTGTGTGGGTGGGGCGAGAGGCCGCAATCATTTTACCATGCACCTGCTCGTTTTCTAAAATACACAATAATATATACAAATTACTATTTTTCCTTATAAAACCTGATACGGTGATGATACTTTTATGAGAACAATATTACCATCATCCTGACTAATGGCGAGAAGATAGAGTAGTAGCAAGAAATAGTTATAAGTAAATATGAGATTTATACCAGTTGAGTAACACAACTATAAAAAGAGAATTAATCGTGGTGGCGACCATATAGGCACTTCAGCAAGGAGACTTCGGTTACAAGAAGTTGAAGTAGGTTATAGCATCACATTTGGTCTTGCATCTTATTTCATAGGTGAAATAAAATTTTAGAGAGAAGAAAGTTGGAGTTGGTTTCAGCAAATCACTGTACAAAATTTAATGGATATTTCAGTACATTTTTGGGATTCAAAGAGTGATGGTGTAGTGACCAGCTATTAGACATCTGTTTAGGCGAGTCAACTGCATTTCACTTATTAAATGGTTTTAAATCTGGCATTATACATAACATTGTCAAATTTTCATGGATGGGTCCAACATCAATTGCAAATACTTGTGAGAACTTAAAAATTACATAAAATCAAGTTGTGAAGAGCATTTCCCACAAATATTACAGCAAGGCAATTGTGGTTTGCATACAGTAAACTGTACATTGAAGGTAGGTATTACAAGTACATGCTGGAAGTTAATAGAATTTATGAAAGCTTTGCTTGACTTTTTCAAATACAGTAAACTCTCGCCAGTCCGTAGTTCGAGAATCCGTGGTACTCAGAAATCCGTGGTTTTCTCAAAGCAATGTCCGTTTTGTTTATTGCAACATGCTGCGCCGTGCTGCACTGCACCTAGCTTCTTCGAGTTTGTGCTGCGCTGTGCCGCGCTGCTACAGTAGCAAGCATCTAACGGTACTAGTAGCAGCAGATGCGGCAAGCCCAAGTCAATGTGTCTTCCCGGAACACAACAAACCGATAAGACGTGCACGGACACTGCTCAGGGTATTTGGTACAGTTGTCTATTGTGAGAATGGTGCCGGTAAGAAAAAAGAAGCACGCAACGTTAACACTAAAACAAAAGTTCGAGATTTGCAAGAAATTGGAGCGTGGTGAAAAGGTTTCTGCAATCAAGGAAGAGTATGGCATCAGCGAGACAACTGTATACGGCATTAAAAAGAGTAGCACCAAACTTAAAATGTTTATTTCGAACAGCGAGTCGGAGAAAGGATTTCATTAGCGCAAAACACTCCAAACGGCCAAACTACAGGATTTGGACAGTGCACTGTACAAATGGTTTTCGTTAAAACGGTAAAAAAAAAGGTAGTGGAGATGAAGATAACGATAGTAACAAAGCAGATGTTACGTGGTGTGCCGCCGCTGCTGCTTGGAACACGCTAATGAAATTTTCAGAAAGAAAAAAAGACTGTTACCCTGTGTCGGAGGTAATGCAATGTCATATCCTGCATTCTACCTTCCTTCACAAAACAAGACAGGCCATCAAACAGACATCCTCACTCACGTGGTGGGACTATCGACACAGTAACATCGTGAGCCGACTGCAAAAATCCGTGGTTTTCAGAAATCAGAAGGTCGCAAATCCCCGAGACGCCCGGATTTGGGAGAGTTTACTGTATGTACCAGCAAGACGAACTTTGTATATGTCAATCACAGTATCAGAAGTACAGCATTTCCAAACAAGCTGTGTGCCATCAGATGGGTTGAAAACAGTTCAGTGGTACAAAGATCTTTTCCAATCTTTCCACATATCACGCTGTCTGTAAAAGAGGTTGAGAAAAACAAGAACCTTATCCTCTCAGCGGTAACTTCAAAACTGTGGCAGATATGACAAAATATCTACTGTTACCTGTAAAATTTAAATTAAAAAATCTTTTGTGTCTGATGAAATTTTTGCATGATTCTTTGGCTACCATTATTTGAGAACGAGAGGTACAAATTGTTACACTGAGCTGATTAAAGGTGAAAATTTTCTTACTGCCAATACTGTGACTCTTTTTATTTAGTGTTCATAATGAACTGATAAAGGTGAAGACTGTGTCAGATCTTGAAGTTTTGAAAATCCATAAGTGTTGTAGGCAGTACATATACAAGTTTGTGACAAAGATTGTAGAACTTTTGTCATTTGCATACATGCTAACAAGAGTTGTGTCATTTTGAAACCAAACATGCTTCAGATTCAGAATTAGGAAGCAAAATATTGGCCATACTTTTACCAAACTAACAAAAAAAAATGAGTTTCATGCAAATTTTTGCACGGGTGTAAAAGCTCATGCTGGCAGTCAAAAGTTTAGGATTACCTAACAAATTATTCACAGTAAACTCAGCGTATTGACTATTTCTGACGAAACCTTTTCAAAGATTGCACTGAGACTGATAATATTGCTCAAGAAGTCGTGATATCCTTCGGCTTGGCAGTGCACACCTAGATAGTTGATTTCTCTGTTTGTTGCCAAACATGCGAGAAAAAAGTGGCCGAAATGTTCTGTAACGTGGTTCAGAAAAAATTTCATTTGCAAAAAAGTGATCCTTTCTGTTTGTATACTCAAAAATCGAAGACAAAGAAATTGAAACAATGGAATGTGTTACATGATTGACTGTGCCAATCCAAACATAAATTTAAAACTTTTGTGAAGTAATTAAGTGTAAAATTTTATTTTGTGTTGTATTTGCATATGCCCGGGACTTTGTTGCTTCGTAAATAATTGAATATGTGATAGAATTCCTGTGAGGTGAAATTTTGCTGGTAAGTAAAGTAGTGTTCAGATTGGCATAAAAATTTTGTCGCAATGATACAACCTGATTAAGTTTATTGATTTTCTGTTGGTCAGGGATATAAGAGCAGCTAACCTAGAAAAGTCGGGAAATTTTTTTTTTTACGATTTTTGTAAGGGTATATTGTTTGAGCTTTTCCCCCTGATTACAGTATGACCATAAATCCCTGCGCACTGGTTGTGTCATTGTTGTCAGCAGCAAGAAATTGGGATGAGGTTTATTAAGTAGGAAATAATGTATAGATCCGAAAAACACCTGGGTTTTTGTAAGATAGTATCTCCCATTTCTCCTTCCCCTTAATCAGAGTGCTCGCCAAATATGTTCACTTTACTTAAAAATAATTTATGAATACATAGACACGAATATTAATTCAATTGACGCAGGGCCACATTGGATAAAAAAAATGCTGAAAGAGTAAGAAACAGAAGTGTTAGATTTTGGGTGATGTTCTATTGCTTTACAAATATATAATTAAATTATTGTAACTAGTTTTGTAACACACACTGCCAATGTTGATCAAACCCTCAGTGTGTATTGACTTGCCTGACTAGATTGTTTCAATTAAGTAAAAAGGCCTGATTTCTTGAAAACAAATTATTAAAAACAACATTCCACATTGATGTGGGTAATTACTGCAAATTTCTCTAAACCTGTATTAAGCAGGAAATTTGTTAAATTGGAAACTTATTAAAATGATTTCACTGTATTAAGCCATTGATTTCAGAATTCAAGCTATCTCGTTCATAAAACTTAATTTATAGATATTTCTCTGCAAAAAATTAATGTGTTGTGCTGTTCTTCCGTAAATGCTGTACTTTTACAGCAAACGGTGTCTTACTCTAGCAAACAATGGAAAACGTGTAATTCTGCAAGGGATTCAGTCAGTAACTAACAACAAAACAAGGAATCAAATCAACACAAACGCTCAAGCACAGGAAATTGACCAACAAAGGTAATGGTCAGTGTGAAAACAAAAAAACTCTTGTTATTCCACGATAGGAAAGCATGTGGTGAAAGAATGAAACTATAGACAAATACATATAATTACAATGTCAAACAGTAAAAACAAAATAAACATAAACATTACTGTTTGTAGACGGCATAGCACCTTACGGTTGATCAAGTCCGTTTAATATCAGAATTTAAATTTTTACGAAAGCATATGTTTGTGGATGATACTAAACAATTTTAGCTCCCATACTTTTCTCATAAAGGTTCATCAAAGTCAAAATTTTCATGTTATGCAGCTGTGCAAATAATAAAAAACCAGTTTACTTTAAATAGGCCACAGTGAAATAACATACCATGGGCTATGTAACCTTATATTAGAAGAACTCACAGTGAACAACTTTTGTATTTTAAATAATTGCTGTATTTAAACTTTTTTGCTATACTAGACAATTTTTTCCTTTTTTAAGATTTTAAATATTATGTCGTTGGTTTATAAATGTTTGGTTATGTAACCCATGGCATGTTATTTTACTGTGATTTATTTCACTTTAGTAAAACATTGTTTCTTTTCATTATTTGTATGGTAGCACAACATAATTTTTATGCATCGTTATGAAAAAAACTATCAGTTTTAAAATTATTTCGTGAAAGGAACCTGTACTCGTAAGTACTGTCTACAAAACTAGCAGTATATGTATTATGAAAATAAATTATGATTTAACACCACTTGAACATCCTTAAGACAAGTGAAAGAACACAAATACCCAGTTACTGTGGTCAGTAAAACAATTAAAATATAAATCTAAAATTAATATGAACACATGGGTTACCTTGCAACAAAACAAAATGTGACATTTCGGGTGCAGTAATCTGCTCCCATCTTCAGGCACACAAACAGTCTGGAACGCCTGCAGGCTGTGTATGGGTGCTGGTAACCCTGAGCCATCCTGTGATTGTCTGCGCAAGTTAAGAGTTTTTTTTTTTTTTTATAATAGTTCCTCTTTTCCGTCTGTATATTTTTAATTATTTTGTTATTTTACATCTGGTCCAGTGTAATTACACTGAGTTCCTATTTTTCAGGTTTCCTTTATAGACAGATGTTAACTGGATTCTTATTTGAATTGTGTAATTATTTCATTTTCAAATAATTTTCATTGGTGATCTAATCTTTTAAAATGTATTTATTGTATCTACTGTTATGTTGTAACATCTGAAAAGGGTTGACATTTTACAATTACAGGATCTTTGTGAGCATGGATAGTCTACGGGTGCTTGTGAATCTCGTAATCAGTACCCGTAGGCCTTTCTGCTTTCAAAGCTTATCCTAATGTCATCAGGAATTTTTGAGTGATAGTATAGTATTATTTTATTTTACATTGGATTGAGAATAATACTCTGGTCAGTTGCTGTGTCATTTTAAAATTCATTGTTTGCTTCTACACACTCACAAAGTCTTAAAATTTCTTACTATTGCATGTTGCTTATAAAGTGATGTTCGTATATGTTCTAAGAGTGTAAAGAAGGTGTGCTGGAAATGTCTTAAATTGAGTACTCGTTTTAGTTAATCATATTAAGAGAGCAATGCATATATGAAAATTGTGGTTTTTAAGCTTGTTGGACTTTTGGTTTTTTTTAATGTTCTCATAATTTCACGTGCCCTAGATGAACTAAGCCTGTGAATTTTTCCCACATTTTTTTTTAACAGTACACATTCGAGAACAAAATGTATGTTTCTGTACCAAAGTTGGTACGTCAGTAGGCAAGTGTAGAACGTGTGTAATATTTTGCTTTAAATGTGACAAGCAGTGACGTTAACATGTAACCTGGTCATAAAAGGGCTAAGGGTTTCTTTTGGGTATGTTATCTAATGCTTTTTGTATTTGACATATAGGTAGTTTAGGGACAGTCTTTGTAGGAACTGGGCTTTGTCTGGTACAATTTTTAACATGATGCACACATACTGTACTTATATTGTCAACATATGATTTTAATTTTAAAATTAGATCTACCAGCTGTCAAAAAAAGTGCACGCATTTGTGGGCTGGACTTTAAAATAAGGATGCATGATATGCTGTGATATTTTTTCCAGCATTATGTATGTAGAAATGTGGCTAGAGGATAAAGTCAAATTCATAACCACACCTAACATACATACGTTTGCACACAAGTAGTTTTGTGGTTGGGTTCAGAACACCAATTAATCTAGACGTGCACAAACCTTTGTTAGTGCAAAATATTAGCAGTAAATCATGTCACATTAAATTGTTTTTGAGAAAAAACAAATAAAAATAATTTATAACAAAAGTGGGAGGTATTTGAAAAATGTTACAATCTTAAATTTAGTCTTGTATTCTTAATGCTATTTTTAAGCTGGATTTACAGCTACCATTAAGCATGTGTAAGGTGTATAAAGTTGACCAATTCAGCCGTGCACGCATGCTACATGGTTATGTGAATGATTGCATGCACTATCACTGTTTATACTTCTACACGTATGTAACCTGAATATTGGTTATGAATGTAGCTGAAAATTGCCTAAGTGTAAGGTTCTTGTACTGCCTGAATGAGTATTAGTAATGATCAAAATGTGTATCATGTGGCTGAATTCCAGCACCGTAGTTTCAGTTGTGGTATAGTAGAGTATATGAAGCATAATAGTACAATGTATGAGGGGTTGTTCTGTTCACCTGTATATCTGCAAACTTAAATATCTCTTCATAGGTACTCTCATTACTATTCCCTGGTCCCTCCCTCCCAACCCCCACCTCTCATATATAAACTGCAGACACAGCCAAAGACATTCTTGACAAACACTTTAGAAAGTGTTACAGGGACCTGAACAACCTGTCTTGTCTTAGCTCGTCAATTCTGCTTATAGTGAAATCTCGTAACTATTACAGTTTAAAGTACTTTATACTGAATGGGGTTGTAGTTGATACAGTGGCTAGAGCACTTGCATTCCACCAAGGCTATCCGGGTTCGGTTCCTGGCGAGGTAGGTCGCCGGATTTTTGTGTGTGAGAATCGTGTCAGATTCTCTCTCTGGTCAGCGGGTTTTCTTGGTGATCTCCCGTATCCCTTGCCCCTTCATTCTGGCACTGCTTCATTCTCACGTGTCACCTCCCTCACCAGTGCTAAAGACTTTGATGTTTATGCTGTCCAAAATCTCATAACTCACATTCACTTTTACTCAATCCCTTAAGAAGAATTTTCCATTCAGTTGCTGATTTGTTTTTAGTCATGTTGCATTTTTTTTAAATTGATAACCTTTCAAAGGATTAGTTTTACTAGACTTAAAATTATTAGTTTATTTCACTAAGATTAAACAAATAGAGTTACCTATATTTCTGATGCGAATATAGGATGTATTACCACCGCAGAAAATTATTTTGTGATGGGTTTATAAATATTATGCATACATAAGCTGATTCCTGTTTGTTTTTCTTTCAAGGTTTGTAGAGTACTGAAGTGTTTGAGAAGCAGTTGCCATGATGCGAGACAAAAAGAATGTTTTCTTTCCAGGCGCTGACGTATGTTCTGCAACTGACAAAGCTGCACAGGAGAAATGTGTCAGTGTTGCAGCTGATTGTAGAAATATGCCTGCGTCGTGTATTTGAGATGGCCATGTTCAGCTCGGAAGCAGGTAGACAGCAGAGCCAGTTGGCGTGTTCAGTGTTGTCCACATTCCTGACCAGCCCTGTCTTGGAAGAGAGTCATTCGCTTCAGTATGTTTTGTTTTGAAGTATTTTGTTATCATTATGAGAAAAGATAATGTTAATCAAAACGTGTTAACTGTTGTGTAATTGTAAATACATTAAACTTTTAAATTAGGCACTTTAACATAGCAAGGTTTGTTTTAAGAGCCCGCGTCACTTATTACAATAAATTTTTTTATCAATTCCTGAGTAAAAATTTTGGCAAGATTTAATAGAAAATATTTTAATAGGTACGAACACTAGACCCCCGGTTTTACGAATACTCACGGTTCCTCTCATCACATTCGTAAAATTGATAGCGGCTTATTTTGCCGCCCTCCCCAATCCCCTTCCCCTTCCTCCCTCCACCGTTCACCAACCATAACATAAAATTTTAAAATAGCATTTTTCTGCGAAGTGCCTCTAGCAAGGTCTCAACAGTCCGTAGTATTTTGTGGGAAATTAACTAAAGTTAGTGCAATATAAACATAAATTGATATCAATATCCAGACGTCCCACCGTCGAGCGGTAGATATGACCGACCCTAGTCCCCAAAAAATGAGAAAACAGAGATTCCGAGTGTCTTCTCCTGCGCGAATAGCCCAACTTCCATAGCATTTAAAGCAAGTGATAGTTGAAATCAAAATTTATATCAATAAGCAGGCGTCTTACAATGAAAAGAACACCACTAACAGTAGATATGACCGACCCTTGTGCCTCAAAAAATGAGAGAACCTAGCTGCCGAGTGCCGTCTCGCGAGCGAATACCGCGACTTGCGTAGCGTTTAACGGGAAAAGTAGGCATTCGTTAACTGGCACGATGCCCTTGTAAATTATTCACCAAAGTAAAAAGAAGAAACCAGAGGATGTATTTATTCATTGTGCTGTTTTATATAACTTAACATCAAAACAATCCCTCAACATTTGATACTAAGTTAACGAATTGTACGCGAACGTTGCTATAAGCAGTGCGCATGACGAACAGATAGCACAACTGTATGAACGTTCACAAGATGGGGGATAGATAGCGGCACCGTAGAATATGCCGATGTTCAACATTTCAAAAACTTCATTTTGTGACATTTTTACCTAAAATTGTCTAGAATTACATGTATAAGTTGCAAATAATCGCTTTCATAGCCAGTATAGTATGTAAAAATAATTTGGGAGATCCGGGATTACGTAATTTTACACAAACGTCTTTTTATTTTCCAAGTTCGACATACCCATCATGGTGGAGACAAATGTTTCTACAGGTAACTGATAGCGCTATTATCGTGGTCACTTGTGAAATGCACATTTGACAACACGCAATAACGCATTGTTTAAGCAAATTATGCGTCAAGTTAATTGTTTTAAGTACGTGCGGTACTAACCCAATAATGAAAATAATTTCACGCTATTATTTTTAGGGGTCGTGTAAGAACGTAAACACATTTGCCGCGAGGCGAGAGATATATAAGACGTTGGTTGAGAAACTGCCTAGAAGGAGGCTGTACTGTGGTTAAATGAGCATATGCGCATGCGCTGGACCTATGCGTCTGTAGTACGGCCTCAATATAGACCCTAATATGTACGTCATAGGATGATGGCGACAATAGGTCAGCCAGCGGCGCCACAGCGTTTTCAAACTGTCACTGCAGATTTTTTAATGGATTTTCACTGTTTTTGTTTTATTTTTAATATTGTGACATATCAAGTAACAACTGCAACTCTACAATTCATATTTTAATGCAGTTAATTAGATAAAAAAATGTTTAATCATTGTCAATGTAATTCCTTACAAATTTTTTGTCATAGATTTTTTTTTCTTTTTGAGGGTTCTTGAGATTGTATTAGTAGAATCGCTACCTTCATTAAATCCAGTGTTGGTAAAATCAAGGTTCTAGTGTAGCTAATTACTTAATCTTTTATTACGTACATTGTAATAGAAAAATTAAATTCATAACTATGAATTAATTAAGCTGATTTAAGTTTTAATATAAAAATTCTCTTTCACCAAATAATAAACACTAAGTAACTCCCAGTGCTAATTTTATCCAGTAATTCGCAACTAATAGTAAAATGTAATGTTTCTATAAAGATACATTTCAGGTTATTCGTCACATCCTTCATTTATTAAATGATATAGAATATTATTAACAAAAGAGGTGATGCAGCCTCTTATGCAAACAAATACTTACTGGCACTTGATAGTTTATATATTCTTACATGCATTACAGTTTAGGTAACCCTCTACTTTCATGCATTCTACTTTTATACACGTCGTTATTTATTAGTAACAATAATTTTATCTTGGATTCAAACTTTCATACATTAACTGGCAAAAAATAATGATTTCTTAGTCAGCACTACAAAATATGATGATTTTGTTTACGTACTCTGAAAATGAGCAGCATATTTTTCATACTTTCTACTGTTTTAAAACTTGCTTCTGGTAAGCAATATAACTAGAAATGCGCTCAGGTGAACCTTTTTGGGAGAAGTCTGTGGTGACATTATTCAAAACAAACAGTGCGTAGCCTGACAGGCAGTCCACCACACACGGGACGTGTAACTATGATGAGAGACAGACACTGCATTATTATTATTTATCATGAACACGACACTTCACAGATTAAAATCACAGTGGACGCTTGAAGTGTAAGCGTAAACCTGTGTTTATTGTAAATGCAGTATTGCAGAAAGTATTTGACATGGAACAGTAACATGTATGACTATGTGTAATTGGACGATTATTTACAACCTCATGACAATGTACATCCTCATGACAATGACATCACAAGTTAACATAGTTGAACAAATAAGGGCTGCAACTCTGAAGTTGCATAAACATTCGTGATGCTGAAGCCTAATTCACTGGATTATTGGTCATCACGCTTAAGTAATTTGTCGTGTGTCTCACCTCTCTACTATGCCGTTCACAAGATATGTGCATAGTTACACGTCCCGTGTGTAGTGGATTTGTTGCAAATGGTAAACCTGAGTGTTAGGACAAGACTACCGCTTTTTTTAATTTTAACGTGCTGATTAATAAATACATGAAATAAATCTCGTACAAGTGTTTTTTAATAAGTTTCATGCAAATGCAGGGTGTCAGCCCTCATTTCCATGATGAAGAGGGTTGATCTTTCCAACCACATTTCTCAAGGTGAATGATCTCTATTATACAAAACACTATTTGACTATTTGGCGCTTAATCACAATTATTTTATTTAAATCATTTCAAAATCCGACTTTTGTGGGCGCACAGCTTCCTTAATAATCAATTTTGGGAAAAGTGGTTCTTACATTTTCGTCTTATTTTTTCCTGAAGAAATCACCTGTCAGTGTTTGTTGGTGTTTTTCAGACTCATTCTGTATAAAGACTTTTGTTTGTTCTGTTGCCATAGAAACCAAAATACTGTATTCGCCCTAAAATTTTACTGTGTGTTTACAGTGTCGAGTGTAATAAAAAGATGTGTGTATTGCAATTGTGAACGTACATCTTAGTAATTGGTGATTTGGAAAAATTTACTACAGTAGAACCCAGATTTAACGAAATGCCATGGGACCCGAAAATCGTTAAATCCGACTTAACCCCCCCCCCCCCCTCTCCATCAAATAAATCCTCGGGAATGTTTCGTTGGAATTTAAGGTAATTGTAAAAAAGCATATTGGCTCAAAACAATAACAAACCACAATTACCGTCAATAGGTAAGCCACAGCAGTGAAAAGAAAAAACTGGCGAAATATCTTGCACTGGAACGCTCTGCAATACGTGCGCATGGTGAGTTAGGCCGCCCTTGCGCTAGCAATCAACATGTGAGAATTGATGACTAACACCGCCGAGCCTTCAATATTTCAGTCCTTCGGGTCCGCTCCACCAACAAAATTACGGAAACTCCAATGAAAAATAGTAAAAAAATATTTCATATTGAAATCAGAATTGAAAGTTTGCGAGACAATGGTAAAATAATAGTTAAATATGCGCTGCGGCCATTGTAGCCTGTATGCAGACGCGCTTGTGGAACAAACTCGTGTTGGTCTGCTCGCAAAAAATGCTTTGCACTTGAGCATTTTTTTAGCATCGGAGAAACAAATTATTTACTTTCACGGTAATAAATTCGTTGTAAAAAGTCTGCATAAATAATATTACGTATTTTTTATAAACTCACTTAATTGTAAATTATCATGCTGCACACCACTGCATTCTATCAGTAATAGAATTAATAGAGCATGCGGCACTGCAGCGCATTCTAACGGAAACGCGAAGCACTCTCTGTGAATTAGTTCGTTTGCTGTCCACTGCTGCGCTGTGGAGACTGTGTACCTAGATGCTCTTTCACGCGCCGGCCGCTAGGATGAGGATCTAGGCGCGCGCTTGTTGTAACACAGCGTTGCTCACTCGGCCGCACATTCGTATTACAAAATCAGTCCCGTGGCCAAAGTTTTCGACACTTGTTTTTTTATCTCGACGGATGGTTTAAACTTTTCTTCGCAGAAATAAGTACATACGGTGGTCGGTGCTAGTATTTTTAAAGGACTTAACTTACAATAATATTTGATTTTGTCAAAGTCAGTTAATTATTTAATACATTTTTTGTTATTTTTTGAAGGTTCCTAAAAATCCTTTCGTTATATTGCTGTTTTTGTTATTTCTGAGTTCGTTAAATCGGGGCTCTACTGTATTTACAACTCTGGAATTAGTGTGTTATCTAAGCCAGGGACATGATGCTCATAACAAAGTGATGGGAAGGTGACCTACATAGAATTCAGATTTAAAAACTCTATACAGCTCGCGCATGAACTGCATTGCAGCATGTTAGGAGAAAGTTTTTTTTAAAGGCTATACAGTACTACTAAGTGTGCATTCAGTATCTCTATCTACAAATAGAAAACACATTTAAAACTATGTTTCTGTATTTTTTTTTTTTTTTTTTTGGGTATCATGCTTAGAAAAATGGTTTCGGGGCACTTCAAAATATCCTAAAACTGCTTTTTAGAACTGCTGTCATTGAAAAAATACCAGCTGGAAACATAAAACGAAAATTGAGAAGCACGCACTGGTATTTTTTCTACACACTTTCCATAAATAAAAAATAGGGGTCACCGCTTAAAGTCCCGTAGGAAACAGCCAAAACCGAAACATTACATGTCATTTTGTACCCCATGCATAAAGGCGCATGTATTAGTCTTGGTCTTATCGCCTGCCTGCTTCTATACCATCTTAGTGCCTGCTGTATAGGACTCTTTAATAAAAATTGATTTAGCAAAAAGATTTTCCGAAACTGTAACTTAGGAATCCTTATTTAACTAACTCCAATTTGATGAAACATCAATTTAGTGATAATGCTTTCTGGTAGGATGACATTTCATTAAATTGGTGTTCTACCACGAACCTGGATTTTACATAACATTGCTTGTATTTAAGGAAACATCGTTTTAGTGACCATACATTCACGAACAAGACATTTCATTTAATCCAGGTTCTAGTACAATAGCAGGGGTAAACTGTGGTTCATGAGCAATTGACTTTTGTCATGTCCTTTCATGCATAGTCTATGATCTTTTTGCTGGGTATACAGTTGCTCAGATATTGTTGTGCTTGTATTGTTTTCAATTTTAATTTGTAATATTGATAAAGCTTAAAAATGTGGCAACACAATCAGGGTTTCCACAGACCTGGAATATCAGTGAAAATTAAATTGGTCATTTTAGGGAAAATGGTTTTGGAACCTCAGGAGTCTGGAAAAATTGTATTAAGGTAGCGAAAAATCAAGGGAAAGGTCGTAGTGACGGTAAACTGCCCTTCCACGACACTAGACTTCTTTTCTTCTGTGAAGGCTTCGTTCTTATTTGTCTAAAAGATTGAAAAAACAGCATGATAATAAATTGTTTCAGTGCATAGTTATTTGTTCCCTAAGAAAGTACCTAATTCAATCTGCATGTGATGTAGTAAAACCAGGTTATTAAACAAATGTGAGACTTTTTTGATGGTCATGCAGAGATGCCAGTTACTATAATTTGTCTGTAGTTTATACGAATAATCACTCATTACGAAATTACGGCAGCCTCTGTAACACTGCAGAATTTTACATTTTCAATTTAAATACACGTGTTTATCAATATGCGTGCTTGTTATTGTTTGTCACATCCACAGAAACAGCATGCTGGTTGTGGTAGCAGTTTGCCAGAAGCCGAAGCAGAGGCTTTACGAAGTCCACCCAAAGTTATAACTGCTGTGGCCGTGGTACAAAAGGCTAATATTCACTTGTTTATTCTACTTCTCTGCCTTATTGAATTAGAAGGAAATATAACCACGTTGTTGTAGTTTAACGAAAAAAATGTTTATGTGAATGTTCAAATTTAACTGTGGCTTATGAGTTAGATAGAAACAGAAGAATTTTCAGAAATATAGTTCAGAATATTCACAGTTGTGTACATGTTTAAGTGCCTGAAGTGTATTTTAACAGCAAGTGCTTTGTGAATTGTGCTAATGGGACTTCAGTGTAAACATGGTAGCAAAGATGATTGGAGTGCTGCTGTCCTATTTACCAAAAAAAAAAAAAAAAAAGTCAATCATTTTCGAAGTTAAAAATTTCCAGAAAAATGTAAAGTGATGCTGTAGTTCCAACAACAAATGCCGATGTTGTGGACGAATATGGCCCGTCGGTAGGGCTGTGACAAAAACAAACAGCACTGCTTGCTCAATTATCACTTGTAATTGGTCGAAACAAACAAAACTCTATCGCAACAATGCTTATATGATTGATCAAATTAGGTGCGTTTTTTCCACATTACCAATGCTGTTAACATTTTGTGTATTATGCAAGATGTGTAAAATTTTTAGTACATGATCCTGAGTTTACATTTATTTATCCATTCCCACAAAAAAAACTTGTGGTTACAGTCTATGTTTATAAATCAAATTACGGAAGTATAAAAATGTTAAAAAAAGTTTGTATGAAGTTATTCAGGTTATAATGGGAAGTAAAATTCCAACTCCAGGCGTTCATAAAGTGATCAAATTAAGATTGCATACATGAGTTGCCATGGACATATCTAGCCATGTGTTTAACACGTTTATTTTTTATTTGTTTTTGTATTCAGCAAATATGGCTATAGAAATCTTAACAAAAGAAAATTATTGGTTAACTAACGAAATAAGTTGACTGTTGAGGTGGCAGGCAGGTACCCAGCAACATCCTGGCATGACGTTACCTCGTCTTCATTTAGACTACGCTCCCACCCCAAGCACACAGTTACGTTCTTCGTCTGGAACTTAAGTTTGTGAATCTATGTTGCTGCTGCTGGGCTGGAACTTAAATTTGCATGTCCGCTGATGAATACTGGCATTTTGCCTGGAACTGGCAATAATGTGTACGCTCCTGCCTGTGCACAATGTACTACTTGAAGGAAAATATGGTTAATAAAAACTACTGCAGTGTATTTGGTACTGGCATTTTACAAGCAGGTTCTGTTTGCTTGGCTTAACTAGTGGAGTAATGGTAAGACCGAAATAATGCCATCTGCACTTTCCATCCAAACTTATCACGAAGAAAATTTGCACGATTGAATTGTTATAAAAAGTCATAAGTGGCGTACTTTACACACTTCAGGAATATTGTGTAATTTGTTTAGAGAAAAGATGAATAGCACGCATGTTAATAATCTAGCCATTGTTTTAGCCGTGTTTACTCACTGGAAAAAAAAGTGTGCATCATCTTTTACTATTGATCAGTAGGGTCAGGAAAATTTTGTGAATCCAATGACCTGCAGGCTAGAATACATTGTTCTATGTATACTCAAGTCCTGTTTATTCATTCATTGTCTGCTGTTATGCTGAGTAGCAGTTAGTTGACAAATGGTCGGGGCTTGAGCTGATTCTAACATGCAGACCATTGAATTCGCGAAATCTTCCTGTCCCTATTAATAGGACATTTGGACCCAATGTCAGAAATGTGTTCTTTCTTTTATTCTACCACAAGACTTTCTGCTCTGAAGTCTGGAACGTGTCCACATTTATCGCCGATAATTACTGTCAATAGTGATGAGTTACCTTACATTGCATCCCACCTTCACATGGCATGGAAGATAATGCGCCTCCCCTCGCTGCCTAAATATTTCATGCTGAGTGCCGAGTGGTCACATGACCAGCGGAAGCATCTGCCGGATGGCAGATTATCTCGTATTGGTAGCGAGATCCAGTAGACTATTCCTTTTGCTGCTCATCGGCATGAAACAAAAATCAGTGTTCGAAATGCTACATAGGTCATTAATCCTCGTAATCGATTGTAACAATCCCAGAGTCGTAAAAAAACCTGTTTCGAAAAGTTGTAAATAAAAATTGTAATTAAAAATCAGAATCGAATTTCAAAATGGTTTTGAATATACCAAAGCACAAAATATGAGTTGAAGTTGAAAGCACAATGACTACAGAAATACGGAATCTTGTCATATGCAAAAGGGCGTTTCTCTCTCTTCCCCTCCTCCCATCCACCCCAGAAAAATGTGCGTACTTGCTTGGGATGGGTAGCCTGCTTCACACTACGTCAGTGAACTTGTTTGTTCTGATAAAATCACAATTTTTCATGGAAAATTTTTGCTATTTATTGGTGTTTCTTCAAAAATGCCTCAGCACAGAGTTCTTGCTGTTATGTACTGAACTCGCATTTACATAATTCTGCTGCGTTTATATTATTTGTGTAGTGTATAAAATCCGTAAAAAATCCTCCAGGGTTATTGATGTTTTGGTTAAAAAAAAAGTGGGGGCGTTAAAAGTCTCATAAATGCTGCAAAGGTCTTAAGTTTTACATTATAAACTGCTGTTGAAATTGTAACTTTTGACTTGTACAGGATGTAACATACATTAAGATAAATTGATTTGGTGAATATTTCAGGGAAAATTTTTGTGGAGTTTTACTGAGACTGTACAGTGACAACCTTGCATTCAGCATGGTGCCACTGTTCAAGCTTCTGAGCCTTGTCACAACCTTCCAACCACGATTGGTAGAGCGCACTCTCCCGCAGCTGTGGGTTGAAGTGAGGCGTGTCGAGTCCAGGAGAGGTGTTGCTCGTGACCCAACACTCAGGTCAGTGTGTTTATTTAAATTATATATGAATTACTTAAGTATGTTTGTCGGATATCTTTTTAATACAAACCTTGGAGTTACATTATAATTTTCTGTTTGTAATGTGTTTGCTTGCGTATGCCATCCAGCAGTGTGCAGAGCTTCTGCCAACAGAAATTTGATTCCTCCCCTCCCCTTCTATTCCCTTTGCCATGTCCGGTAATTTTTTTATGTTTAGTTATGGCATTAAAAACATTAATTCAGCTACAGCAAATGCATTAAATAATTTTGCTGCGTAACACAAGGAATTTAATAATTTTATTTGCTTGTGTAAACGCCCCACATTTTTTCACTGATTTTGGGATTCAAAATAGAATATAAGTAAATTAGTAGTGTATGTTGTGTTTTCTAAGAAAAATTGTAGTGTTGGATTGGTTCCTAAAATATACAGATTCCAATTGCAACATTGATTCTTAAAATTGAGATTCGATTCAGAGTCCAATTCTAAGGCTTTATTTTTAGTTTTTTTTTTATTCTGACTCATTTTATTTTCTTGTACTTGAAACACACACATAGGCCTGTTTGTACTTGCACAAAGACAATATCTGTGCAGTTTGACTAAATTTGTTACTTACTAGACCTTGGAGGTTAGGTTGGTTTTATTTGGCAACCTCATTTTGTGCATTATTAAACATGCACATTTAGTTGGAAGACATTCCGTGATCAGCAACATTTACCCGTACGTAGTAAAGATTGTGAATAAAAATTTACTGGTAAATAGGCACATTTGGTTATTGTAAAACCGATCAATAGAGTAGTTTTCCGTGTTCCGTTTCTCTTGAAGTTTTGGTTTTCAGCTTCTGCGAGTCGTAGGGCCGCAGTGGTCGAGGGGTCAGACCTCTCGCCTCCCACCAAGGTGATCAGAGTTCGATTCCCAAATTTTCGCATGGGGGAATCATGCCGGACAGTGCTGTTGGTCGGCTGGTTTTCTAGGGGATCTCCTGTTTCTCCCGTCCTTTCATTCCGGTGCTGCTCCATACTCACCTCATGTCATCCCTCACCAGCGCTGAAGACCTCGATGTTAAGCGCTGACAAAGTTCTCTCGTTCATTCTGCGAGTCGTAAATCAATTTTTTTTTTTTTTTTTTTTTTTTTGCTTTGAAGTAGAAAGTGATCTAAAATAACTGAACTATTTGATTACATTTTTGGTATCGTTTATTACTGCTACAGTGTTTACAAACCTCGTTTTTATTTTGAGACGTCATAGATATGCTACATTCTGTTGGGAAAGTCCATTCGGGAGACAAACTCAGAAGATGGCGGACTTGTAAACTACAGTGGAATCCCGTTACTATGAGAGTTCGTAACAGCACAAAAAATTGTTGTAATTACCAGTTGTCGTAAGAACAGAATGTTTATATAAACAAACAATTTTCTAGGTTAGTGATGTATTTGGGATAGGAATACATAATAATACAGGGTGTCCACCGACAGGGAAAACAGGGAAAAGTCATGGAATTTCATCTTACAGGGAAAAGTCAGGGAAATATCAGGGAATTTTCATTTGAGTCAGGGAAAAATGATACAAAACAGCACAGAATAAACATTTTTGTATAGGCTGTTCACGATGAAGTGAACACTGCATAAAGTTTTCTTTCAGCTGTTTTGCAGCCCTCTTTACTATTTTTAATTTGAAAACTTTCACGTAGCTAAAAACTAGTGTAAACATTTCAAAACTCTCAAATGTTAAACTCCATTACCCCAACAAAACGTATTTTAAATTAATTACAAGTTATGCTGTGTGTTCAGTTTATAATGAACAGACTATAGTACTGAATAGTTAAATTATTACAAGTTAGCTATCGCAGTAAATTTATTTGTAAGCGCTTCTGGTTACATTCATTGCAGGGAAACCTGATTTAATTTTTTTTATATAAAATTGTTTTTCTTATTTTATTCAACATATTGAGTCGCTTAGTGTGTAGTCTGTGATTCAAATGCATGTATCCAATTCTTTTAATGTTGTTCCATTAAAGCCATTTATTTCAAATGTGCTGTGTTGATGTAAAATTATGGAATCAAAGATACCAATTCAGCCAAGAAGTTAGGGCAGCTTGTAACATTTTGGGCCTTGAGCATCGATAAGGGTGAAGGAAGTTTGGAATTACCAGGATTAAGATTGGGATTAACCAGGGTTAAGTTAAGAAATATCCTTGAGAAATCTCACCAAAGTCCCAGCACTATTTTCACAAGCAAAATACAGGAGTGACCGGTTACTGTGAAACGATCACACTAGCCATTTGGCCGATGCAGGCCTTAAAAAGTTCCAGTTTTGCCGATAATAGGTCAGGGAAAATTAACAGATATTACCTGGAAAACAGGGAAAAGTCAGGGAATTCCAAAACTGAATATCAGACACCCTGTAATAGTACAATTTACCTTGGCTAGTATCTCTGCTATTATAAAGCAAGACATTAAAAAACAATACACATGTGTTTATTAGGCGTAACATTCAGTAATTTTATGATCTCCGTTGTTTTTTGCTGCCATTTTCACTCGCTACAGCACGGCAAGATGTAAGGTAAATAAAACTAAAATGGACGTCTAGTGAGGCGGCGACTGAAACGAACAGCACTGCCAGCTCACTTGTTATTGGCTGAAACGAACAATGCTACACCAATAAGATCTTATGATTGGACTAACGAAAGATGCGCTGCTGTTCCATATTACCCTACGTTGTGAAGTATTCAAAGTGACTATGACGGTTTTTAGTAAGAGTACAGTTTATTTATCCATTTAAACATAAATTTTACTAAATTGAAAACCTTATCGTTAAGAAGTCGTACACATAACGTATAAAAACATGACACAAGAAATTTATGAACTTACTCAGGTTACGCTGGGTAGTGTAAAACTTAACTCCAGGCGTTCAAAAAGTGATCCAAATTAAGTTTGCTTTTGATGCGTTGCCATGATCGGACAATCTAACGTGTTCTTAAGTTACGTAAACGTAACTTTTTAACTTCTTTCTGCATAGCTTATTCAATAAAAAAATTACAGTGAGTTTAAAACTGTTTGCAATGCCGTTCATCATAATAAAATCAAGATGCACGCAAGCGATGCTGTGTACTCTGTCCACGGGCCACTTTCGCTTTTGTGCTGTACCAAGAAGGGTACCATAACAATCGAGGTCGAGCAAGTCACGGCAGCGTTGCCAGATGTAACTGCATTTCCACCGTTGTCTTGTCTCACGTTGTTCGCTCAGCCGATGAACGTCGATTATCACGTGTACGTGTATACGTATATTATGTTCACTTACAATTTTAAAAATATAATTTTGCGCGGTATGTTGAGGATTGTTGCTTGCGAATCTCTCGTATCTAGTATCTACGAAAGTGCTCATGACGATACCACTCGTAAATACCGAACATTTATACAATAAACTGCATACACAAACTGACAATACATTACAAAACACTCGTAATTACGAACGTCTCGTAATATCCCGTACTCGTAGTAGTGGGCTTACACTCTAGTAGCGCTATGATATTCCACTCTCATTCCAGTGGAGTATTTTGGTAGTAACTGTAATCCATTTTTGTGGCAACCATTTTGTTCTAATAGTGTCGTACTTCGGACTTGAACGTAGTTAACATCTCTGGTCCAGAAACATAAACAGAACATAGCAATGGGATGATTATGCGTTGAAATACTGCATTTGTAGTTATATTTTTGGGGGTATAGGCATTATTAGCTGTCCAGTATGGTGTATAAGTATTTATTTTATACTGAATGCAATGCAACGTAATTGTCTAAACAAATATGATGATCGTTGACTGACAAGTTTTTAGTTACCAGTGGAATTAAGAATTGCATTTTTGTGTGCTATATTAGCTGCAATACAATCAGAAACTTCATAGTGCCGATTGTACTTCTTTTTAAGAATTGGTCATATTGATCCCAAAACTAGGAATTCGGTTCAATTTTGATTCCATTGGAATTGATGGAATCGATGGATTCAGGAATCGGATTCGACCCGTCACTAAAAAATTGTTAAACAATGGCTCAACATTACCACCAGCTTATGCAAAATATCGTCCAAGGCAGTCATTTGTTATGGAACTAAGTATGTAATTGAATAATATTGCAGGAGATCTGTTTTGTACACGGTTGACAACAGAGTAAGTTTCATAGCATCATCTTCACCTGTGCACTAGTTGAAATATTTTATGACAATTATGTAACTATTAAATGATTACATTAATTTAACATTTTAATGAAAACACATTTCACAAAAGGCACAATAGTTAAATATAATTTGTACACGTTATCAGTATGATATCACATACATTTCATCCATTGGTTAGGTAATTTACTCTCCTTTTTCAAAGTCAGAATTGTCTTTCTCTCTTCCACTCTTTTCCTTGTGCTTCTGCCACACTTCATTTTCTGGCATTTAGTTGCTTTTTAAAATCCTTTGTACTATATCACTCTGTGTACATGACAGAGAAAAAAAATGTTGGTCTGCCAGTGTTGTTCCTTTGGGAAAATATGAGCAGAGGCGTCTGACCTCACTTCAGAATGGCAGGACATTTAACAGTTGATAGCTCGCGATACACATGGAGGAGACTCAGTAACTTGTTATACAGCCAGTGCTAATAGGAAGAGTGATATAAGCAACCTTGGAATGGATAGAGTTTACGTGTCGCAATGCTTAGTGGTTGTCAAAAATGAGTGCACAGGACATCCTTACCAGGAAGAAAAGTTCTTTGACCTGTATAGTCAACTATAGTAAAAAAGTCGGTTATACAGAAAGAAATTCTACTTGTCGCTGTTAGATTAATAACTACAGTAGTAAATTATCGTATTTTTCTGTTTCTAATAGGTATTTTAAGTAGAAATATGGTATTATATTTTATGTTTATGACTGCTGAAATATGATGTTTCTGACTTATTGTTTGGCTACAAACACAGAGTACAGTCAACTCTAGATTATACAACCCCTGGAATAACAACCCATTTGCAGGAACCGTGGGGGAAAAAATGGTTAAAAATTATTTTAATTCATAGAAAATAGCCGAAAAAGGCGTTGCATTTATTATGGCCGCAAATGGTTGCATTTACTTATGGAAACCTACTGCCGCAAACAGCGTGTTTGTTCTAAAAATATATGTTGCTGCCCCTTCCTCCCGCACAACACAATTGTCTACCAGCTGGCCCGAATGCGCCTTCCTATCCCCGGCCAGTCAGCGACCCTACCCGCTTCTTTCCCTCCACCAGCCAACCACTCCAATAAGGCAGTTCGCTCACCCCATTTTCATAATGTGCACGCTGTAACTTTTTTACCACTAATTTCTCGTGCTCTTGGATACTGCCTTTGTGCCTGTTATATTACGATTATACGTAGTGTTTATTTAAGTTTTATTACGTTTTACGTTTTGCTAACTAAATGTTATTAAACATAATTACCATCATGTCATTTAACTATATATACACAGTAATATTTATAAATCATTATTCTTTTAACAAGTGAAAAGCAGGACAGATCATAATTGACACTACCAAACGTCGGGTGCACGTCTCAGATATGCGTGGCATAGGGCAGTTTAACACTTAACAACAGTGCGTCTGGTGTGAGTCACTAGCCCACACACATGCACACACACGCAGTCGGCTCGAGAAGTTCTGTGAATGTGTTAGTCCAAGTTTATTAACAATGATCAACATCTTGATGTTTGTAATTGTTTACTGTTGGTGAACAAATTGAAACTGAGTATCAAATCCCTATCCATGCACATTGGTGAAGTATGTAAATAACTCGTGCACAGAGTAGAATAATTATACAACCAGATTATTTTCACACGGCCGGCCGAGCTAGAGTAGTGAAAGAACTGCATAACGAAGGGAGTACTGTTATCATCACGTCCCATCTGTTGAGCGAGCGTCATGAGTTGTGACTAGGTAGTAGTCGAAAGTGGCACAAGTGACATAGGTTAGACACGTCATGTATGTTGTTATCGAACTAACCAGTTTCCAGATAGGTCCATGCGCACACAAATTATTGTACACGTGTGTGTGGTCGCTCACTGCCAAGACAAGGTCCTAGGAGGCAAACAGCTTTATCAAAACGTATGTTGTGCCAACTAGAATTACAGTTGCCGGCAATGTTTGTGCCTAATATGTCGAAGAAAAGTCCCGGATGTTAACCATGACGTACATTCATTCAGTATGTATGTGTGTATTGAAATAAATTTCTATTTCAATCAACAACATTGCGATAGTACCTTGTAAATAGTTTCAAAATGCTAACATTGCTGGCACTTAATTTATGTTGCAGACGATATCATCATGAAATCATGCTTGATGTTGAGCTACTAAAAGGCCGTATATGCACGTCCAGAGTATCATTTATTCAAAATAGTCATTCTATTGAAAAATATTAGTACAGTATTTTAATAAACTGTACTGCGGTTTTCTCGCAAATAACTTCCAAATACAGTCGTTGCGGGTGCAAGAATCTATATTGCCAGCAACATTTTTGCTTAATTTTAGCAGAAGAAAGAACATATATCCGCTTCCAGTGCATCTATTTGTTCAAAATACTTCACTCTACTGAAAAATATTACTATGCAATCGAACCCCGATTCTACGGACACTCATGGTTACCCAAAATTTGTCCATACGACAGAGTTGTCCGTACGAACCGAAAGGACAACATTTCGGTTTGACAGAACCCCACCACCCGCTCTTGCCCAGACATGAGCGAGAATCAGTGAGAGGTCACTGAGGATACGATCACGTTTTCAAGAGAGATGCTTATCCGAAAGCAGGTGTTCTTACACATACAGTATTATCTTAGTACACCGAAAAATTCAGAGTAAATTAATACTCCATTTGTGCGTAAACAATAAACCAGTAAATAAAACGACAAAAAACAAGAACGCAATGTCGCTGTTAACTTTACATGCAGCGGGCAATATTTGTCTTGTTTACTTATGCCACTGGCAAATAAGACGTTTAACAGTGTTTAAGGTTGATAAAAGGAATAATTCTTTTGATAGGATGCTGCAACTTAAACAAAATACTGTAATACTCTAAATGTACGTAAATATTTTCTAAACGTAAACGATTATTAACAAGGCATGTTGGTTTCTCTTTACGGGCAGTAGTGTACTATTCACGTCTTTTTATGTATTAAGTTAACTGTTGTATTGTGCGATAATATATTCTGACTTAAATTATACTTCATTTCTTCAGAAAATACAACAAAGTTAGTTAAAATGAACGACAACAAGTAGTGCAACGTCTCGTAAAAATATGATACAATATATGTACGTTTACAAGTTTCTTTTGAGAAAATAAAGTATTTTATCTTACTTCCTATAGTAAAATGTAGACTAGTGAAATTTTCCAATGCAATTATGAGCAAAATAATGTCCGAAAAACACGAACAAGTTATATTAATGGTAAATGTCTACAAAAAAATGTACAGCCTCAGTGTAGCATGTAGGCCTAACTTCAAAATAGCGTGTATAAACATCTCGTGATTATGTTTGGCCTATTAGAATTGATATGTAACTGATATAGTTTGACGTGTACACTTTCCACTTCAAAACTGTAATCAATATACAAATTTCAGTCCGTGAAGAAAAGCAAAAATCAAAAACGTTCAGGTAGCAAGTAATTCCTCAGGATGAATTATTGTTCCGTTGCGCTTGGCGAGGGGGGAGAAGAGAAGGAAATTGGCGGAGTTGAGATTTTTTTTACGCTTGTGACGCCCACCCAGTGCCGACAGTGGCTGGCAGCGGCAGCAATGGGCGGGCATGGTGCATCTTGCCACACAACCGTCGCCAGAGAGAAAGAAGTAGAGCGAGAGAGAGAGAAACTGATGACGCTCTAAGAAACAGCTGGTGGCAGGTCACTGACGCCGGCTTACGCACACAATTGTGTTTCGTAATGAATTTTTGCAGTTTTTTCTGTCGTTTTCACACATTATTTGAGGGTTGAGCTCGTACACCTATATTGCTTTTTGCGACTTATAACGACATTTTAATAGAGCTCTGCGATTGATTTTCAATTACTAAAATTATTATTTTTTCCATTTTATTTTTTTTTACTGTTCGCGAAAATCTGTACGTACGAACCGAGTGACGTACGAGCGGGGTTTTACGTATTTCAATCAACTTTGTTGCGGTATTCTTGCAAATAATTTTCAAAAACGGTTGTTGCGGACGCAGGAATCTATATTGCCGGTGACGTTTTTGCTTCATTTTGATACAAAGAAAGGTCATATATCCGCTTCCAGTGCATGTATTTACTCAAAGTACTTCACTCTACTAAATAATATTACTACTGTATTTTAATAAACTTTATTGTGGTATTCTTGCAAATAACTTCCAAAAACGGTCGTTTCGGACGCAAGAATCTGTATTGCCGGCAACGTTTTTGCTTAATTTTTAGCTGAAGAAAGGTCATTTCCGCTTCCAGTGTATATATACATTCAAAATACTTCACTCTGCTCAAACATGTTACTATTTCAATAAACTTTATTGTGGCATTCTTGAAAATATCCTAAAATGGACGTTGCGGGCGCAAAAATTTGTTATCAGCAACGTTTATGATTTATATTGAACTAAACAAGGGCCATAGATCCACTTCAATGGCATACTTTTAAAAATAACGCGTTTGCTTTTCAAAATAAATGTGTACAATTTTATAAAAACATTTACCTAATTTTTGCGCCAAATACGAGTGAACGCCGATTCAATGATAAAAAACTGTCTGGGATTGCCGAAAATTTGTGAAAATTCTAATAACGACCCCTACGAAAAAACGACCCTATTCCCGGGAACTGTAAAGGGTCGTTAAATCGGGAGTTGACTGTAATTCTATAGTTTATTGGGTATATTTTTTTACAGTATTTTACAGTATTGTTACCTATGGTGTTACTAAATGTGCTAAAAATAGTGATTATTGTGTATGTAATTTTTTTCTTTTTATTTACTCTGATTAAAAAAAAATTTATATCAAAATGGTTACACTTTTTAAAAGAATGTTGGTTGCTATGATATTTTGGTAATCACTTTAACTGGCAACAAGTTATTTTTGCAACATTTACACAAGCTCATTTCATTATCTGCTCTAGTAAATATTAAGGTGTAAAGCAAATTAAAGAAATTATATATTTTTTCCACATAAACAAAATGGATACTTGTTGTAATGTATCAATGGAAAGTTCATTTAATATTAGTAGTACATTAAGTTTGTTTGTGAAGGAATAGTTTTTTTCAATTAGTGTCATATTGTCTTCTGGGTACCGGGTTTTTTAAAGTGTGGTGACTGAAATAAAGCAGTTCTCCGACAAATAACATAATGTTTTAAACAATTTTAGTGTAAAACTGTGCAATTCAAGACATTATTGAATAAACATGCTTAAAAAGAACAAAATAATGCTTGGACTGCGTTTGAATGTTGTGGTTGTGTAATGTGAAACACATGCAAACTGTATGTTATGTACCATTGCAAAATATTCTAGAGAATTGAATACCACAAAAAAACTTATAGCAGAGATGCGATTAGGGGAGGGAGGAGGGATACAAAGGAATGTTCTCAGTCAGATGCAGGAAGGCTACCCCGTGTATGCATAGAT
>PNEQ01119751.1:8502-38191 GCA_003012365.1 Medauroidea extradentata
TTGAGCGACTCATCAAAGCACACAACATAAGATTGACAATCATGAATTGCACTTTTGAGAATTTCTGATAACCTGGGTGCAATTCCATGGTTGATAACATAGGAACACTTTGTTTCACCTAAAGAAAATTGTTTAGCAATGTTACTATCAGGAAACATGAATGAGAACACATCACGAATATCAGAGCATGAACTCTTAATTAGAGTATCTACTCTCTACAACTTTCAATGCCCAGATAATTTCTGCTCTTGTTACTTCCTCCCTAATACAATATGACCCAAGTAATTTGTCTCCAGTTGGAACATGCACAGGATCTTGGTGAGAGGCTTCTGTATTTGTAGCTTCTGTGGTCCTAGATGTAGAACAAACAAGACTACTTCCACTGGAACTTTCTTCACCTGATGTTTTTGCAGTATGATGAAAAAATGATCCAAGAGGCTTTTGTTTATCTAAGCATTTAACTGACCTTTTATGTAACTCTGTTTTAGAATGAGTTACGAGTGCCTTTTTCCCCATATTGCCTAGTTTCAATATCTTCTTGCACACATTACAAAATGCTTGTTCCGTATGTCCCGAAACTTTACTGACCCAATTTGCAAATTCAGGAAACAAGGACAAGTCCAGCCACTGCTCACTGAAATATGTCTTTTTATTTGCCATACTGAAAGAAAACTATGGCCTAGGATATTACGATATAAAGTAGCGGTATACACTACACAACACTCTTGCATCTTGTTTCCACACCGAATTTTATAATGTCACAGTGAGGTTAGGTGCGCACATGTAATAAACCGCAACTTGGTCAGAGATATCACTGCCAAATAAATAAAATTTAGAAAATGTTCCGTGTCTCGCCTTGCACTTGTAATCAGTTGAATTCCGACAACGCAAAAAACAAATTGTAGTGGGTGGCAATGGCGTGGTGCGGCAGAAGCTGGTGCTTGACAATAAAGTGATACACCGAAAAAATATTTTTCCCGCGATCGCGCCACTACTATTTAAAAATGTAAATACAGTTGTTCAAAACAAATACTTCTTTAACCGTCACTTCCCGACATCAGCAAACGCAACGTCACAAGTTCGCGATAATGGTACAGCCACGCGAGCGCCTAGATCCTTGGCGTAGCCGGGTATGGCCCATTGCTGTCTCTGGGACCTAGATCCTGGAGAAGAAGCTTGCCAGAACATCCGCACAAAGCATAGAAGGTAAAACCCGGATGTCCGCACAAAGCATAGAAGACGAAACCCGGACACCAGCACAAAGAGGAATGACAAATATTTACTACTTTCCGTCCCCTCACTAACTTACCGGCGTTCGGCTGCCGGCCGGACATCACACAAAACACAGAGTAATAGCAGACAAGCAGAAAGCCGTTGCTGTAAACAGCCCGGACAGCGCTACTTACAGTAAATACCTAAATTGTTTGTCTAGCGAAGAGGTACCTGGATAAACACAGTTTTAAACAATGTTTTTTCTGACTATAACCATTTTTAAGGTAAAAATCCTGACTAATGCCAGAATATATATAAAATTCCTGACTTTTACTGACCATTTCTCAAATTCCTGATTTTACCTGACTTTTACTGACTGTGGGAACCCTGTACTTACATTAAAACTGAACACACAAATATTTTAAACATACTACAGTAAAACCTCCATTAACGAATATTCTATTTAACAAAAAACCCTGTACAACGAAGTAAAGATTTGGTCCCGCCAAACCCCTATAAGAACAATGCATTTTTAACCTCCAAATATCGAAATTTACTTTGTTCACAACGGTAAAATTCTCTCTACAACGAACGACCAGTTTTAAAAAAATCACACGTTAATAATTATATTCAATAAGAAACTATTTTTTTATTTTCCTCGCGCTGAAAGTACGTTTAAAACCTTGATGCATACAATAAAAAACTGTAAATAAACATAAACAACACGTCTTCAGTTCCATAGTTTAAAGATGCACACAAGGTGCGCATGCGGCACTTTACATAAAATGGCCGCCTAATTCATAGTTGCAACTTCAGCGCTCGTGGTGGTGGAATTTCATACCATGATTTCTGCGAGATAACCACTCCGAGTCCCATATTTCTGTGGTTAAAAGTGCGCATCCCAACAGTGTACATCATCTGTGACATAGGCCTCTGTTTTGTTTTGCTTTTCTATCACCGTGTTATTAACGAGAGTAACACTGATACAAGGTATTATAGAAAGAAAAATACCGACTTGAACAAAAAAAAATTTTTAGGGGTTAAAAATGGGAATTTCGGCAACTACACGACGCAACTACGACAAAATTCTCGAGAATTATCGCTTGTCGTAGTTGCGGGGCTCCACTGTACAACTCTAAATGTTTATTGAAACATTTACACAAACCTATGTACACTAGACCCCCGATTTTACGAACCCTGGATTTAACGAAGGTAGCGATTCTACGAATACAATCTCAGGAACCCTCAAAAAATAACAAAATTATATGACAAAAAAAAATTGTAAGGAATTATGTTGACAATGAATAAAACATACTGTATCTAATTCACGGCATTAAAATATGAATCGTAGAGTTGCAGTTATTACTTGTAAGTCACAATATTAAAAATAAAACAAATTTAGCGAAAATCCGTTAAAAAATGCGGCAGTGACAGTTTGAAAACTGCGCTGCTGCGGCGTCGCCGCCTGTCCCAAGCCGGCCGGCCTAACTCCGTCAACTACGACGTATTAGGATCTATATTGAGGTCGTACTATAGACACAAAGGTCCAGCGCATGCGCATATTGCTCATTTAACTATAGTACATCCTCCTTCTAGGCTGTTTCACGACATCTTGTATCTCTCTAGTCTCGCGCCGAATGAGTTTACTTTTTTACACAAACTCTATAAATAATAGCGTGATATTTTTCTTTATTGCGTTAACACTATACGTACTTAAAACAATTAACTTGGCGCATAATTTGCTTAAACAATGCGTTACTGCGTGTCGTAAAACGTGCGTTTCACAAGCGAGCACGATAATAGCGCTACCTATCCTCGAAGTGTAGAAACCACGGTCATAGAAGAACAGGTCTGGACACTCGCCTATCTAACAATGTATTTTGCTTGACCCCCTTGTTGTTTTGCTGTAGTTCGTCAAGTTACCGAGAATGTAGTACTTTTTGGCGCTGTTTTCCGGGCGGTCGGACTCAAATTCCATCCACTTTTTTCCTTTGTTAAATTTATAAAGTAAATAAAGATTGCTGGAGCCATGATTTTAAATTGTGAGCGAAAGGAGTGTTTCATATATTGATAAAAAATACGTTTTGATAAATTGTTTATCTAAACGGAAAGGAAGTGGGCGGAGTTTAGTCCGACCGCCGTAACATCAGCGCCAATAAAACACAATATTCTCGGTAACTTGGTGAACTACTGCAAACAACAAGGGGGTCAAATATCCAAGCGAGTGTCCAGACCTGTTCTTCTACGACCGTGGTAGAAACATTTGTCTCCGGGTACGTCGAACATGGAAAATAAATAGACGTTCGAGTATTACGTAATCCCGGAACTTCTAATTTATTTTTACCGCATATACTGACTGTGAAAGTGATTATTTTCATTCACTTATACATGTAATTACCGACGATTTTAGGTAAGAACGTCACAAAATGGCGTTTTTGGAACAACGTCAGTATATGCTACGGTGCCGCTATCTATCTGCCATCTTGTGAACGTTCGTAGAGTTGCGCTATCTGTCCGCTCTGCACGCTACTAGTATCTACGTTCTCGTACAATTCATCAACGTCGAGGGAATGTTTTTACGTTTAAGTTATATAAAACGGCACAAAGAATAAATACATCCGCCTATTCCTTCTTTCTTTGGTGAATAATTTACAGGGGCATTTTACTAGAAAGGAATGCCTACTTTTTTTTTCCATTAAACGCTACGCAAATCGGGCTATTCGCTCGTGAGAAGGCACTCGACAGTTCGGTTTTCTCTTTTTTTTTAGGACAAAGATCGATCATATCTATTGTTTAGCGGTGTTCTTTTGATCGTAAGACGTCTGCCTATTGATATAAATTTATATTTCAATTATCACTTGCGTTATTTTTCCGTTAAATGCTACGGAATTCGGTCTATTCGCTCGAGAGAAGACACTCAGAATCTCGATTTTCTCATTTTTTCTAGGAAAAGGATTGGTCATATCTATTGTTTAGTGGTGTTCTTTTGATTGTAAGACGTCGGACTATTGATATACATTTATATTTAAACTATCACTTTCTTTATTTTTCCGTTAAATGCTACGGGAGTCGGCCTATTCGCTCGAGAGAAGACACTCGGGAATCTCGATTTTATCATTTTTTGGGGACAAGGGTCAGTCATATCTACCGCTCAACCGTGTGACGTCTGGCTACTGATATCAATTTATGTTTACATTATTACGTTAATTAATTTCCCGTAAAATGCTACGGAAGTCGGGACCTAGAGACACTTTGCAGAAAAAAATGCAATTTTTAAAATTTTCTGTTAATGAGGGGGGGGGGGGGGGCAAAAATAAGCCGCTATCGAATTTACGAAAGTAGCGATTTTACGAATGCGATGAGAGGAACCGTGAGAATTCGTAAAATCGGGGGTCTAGTGTACTTGGTTAGGTGTTGCAGAATTGTTTCCAATTTAATTTTTCCATACAGAAGGCCATTTTAATATTACCTGGTTGTTAATTTCCAGTACCGCGCAGTACCACATTTTCTGACGATTGTGTGAACACAACAAACTGGGTAAACATAGCACTGCCTATGAGGTTATATTTTCACGCGTTACATTTTATTCATATTACTACAACGCTAAATACGCAACTGTTGATACAGGAAGCACCTGGCCTCAAATCTACTGTCAAAATTAATACCTAATTAAAAGTTTGTAAAAGGCCGAAAATAATTGTTTACATACCAAACGTCACCGTGCTAGACATACGCGACGAGATACAACTTTTTTATGATTTCGTTCTCTTCACATTTTCCCGAGCTACGTTTTTTAAAATTAGTACGTGCAAATAGTCAATATGAAAGGCAAATTAGCTTCATAGAATCCAAAAAATTGTGTACCCCAACGCACGTAAACAGACCGGCCACAACCAACGCCATTTAGAAAACAACAGACTGTCGAAACGAAAAGATTTGACCTGACCGGCTAATTTTCCTGAATGTTTCATCAAAACTTCTGGTGTGGTCTATGCACACCGAGGTATAACAACATGTGTGCTTCTACTTTCCAGACATTACAAAAAAATTTCAACAAAATAGTCCAAAATTCAAAGTTAACCCATATAAAATTTCCAGTTTACCCCTAAATTCACGGACATTCAAAACTACTACATCATCATTTTACTACAAAAACATATACCGTATTTGTCGGCATATAGGACGACCCTGCATATAAGACGAGTCATGGTTTTGAAGGTACAAAATCTTGAAACCAAAAACTAAATTAATAAATTACTAATTTTGAAATTCCCGACAAAAATATTTTGTTTTTCCTTTGCCTGAAACATTAAAAACTTAGTTTATATATTTTCAATGCCTTTATTACCAGCATTTAAACATCATAATAGACACATAAACTACTGCCCTCCGCGCGCCCAAGAGCCAAGGAAATGCATGGCGGCGGCCGGCGATATCTCCATTTGCCGGCCGGTGTGCGCGACTTGGCAACGCCGGACAGAGGCACGCCGCGCACTACATGGCAACGCCGGGCAACAAAAGTTGCTTGCAAGGTCATCGCATTCCTGTGCGCTGTTGTCCGCCAGCCTAGCACTAGATGGTAGACACATGAATGTGTGGTACGGTATCTAGATCCTCGTTTTTTCCGCCCGAGAGTTTTGTGCTTGCGAGACAAAGGATGCAAGCATGCAGACCTAGATCCTCGTTACCTCCGCCCGAGAGTTGTAGGCTGGCAAGACAAGGTATCTCGGCACGCGCTCGCATCGATCGCCGCTTCGCTGCGAGGAAGTCTCATTTATTATGAATGACTCATCAAAATTTCATACTGTAAATTTTATTAAAATAAACGGGGCACTAGTTTTCATTTGTGACGAAAAACACAATTCCTTGAAACATCATACAACTCCACAGCTTACAGTTTAGCTTTCAAACGATTTTTGGCTGCCAAAAATTTTTGCACCCTCATATAAGACGAGTAGCAATTTTTGAGGGCCGAAAATATGTAAAAATTGTCGTCTTATATGCCGGCAAATACTGTATACAAAATCCTACATACTCGCTGACAAGTACATCTATGAAATATTATCAACTCACCTGAGGCCCTTTGGGAGCACCCCCAAATATGCACGTATTGCGAATGAGAGAAGAAGACCCAAAGTCTCTTGCAACCGTCTGAATTTGTTGAGCCAGCTCCCTGGTTGGAGCCAGGATCAGAACAATGGGACCTTCACCTCTGCCTAGCCGCTGTTGGTTGTTGATGTGCACAGTCGCTGGCAAGACGTACGCCAGGGTCTTCCCCGAGCCAGTCTGAGCGATCCCCACCAGGTCTCTGCCACTTAACACTATAGGCCAGCTCTGTGCTTGGATAGCTGTCGGCTCTGCGAAACCTTGCTTCCTGCAGCAGTGTCCACATAGTATTAGCTTTGGCCCAGACAAAACATTCATATCAGTTATTAAGACTGTCTCCTACCTGGAGCTTGTTCCCAGCTTACGCCATTAACAAGGTAATGCCAGCCATACAGACACTAACTGAACTTTTAACGGTGACATTCCGTTAGATGGGACTCTGCAGTCAAGTCCAAAAAATGCCTTCGCAGCAGTTTCGCATGTATCCACTATAAATTTGTTACACTAACTGAACTTTAAACGGTGACACTCCATTAGATGGGACTGTAGACAAGTCCAAAAAATGCCTCCGTAGCAGTTTAATATGTATCCACTATAAATTTGTTACACTAACTGAACTTTCAACGGTGACATTCCGTTAGATGGGACTGTAGACAAGTCCAAAAAATGCCTCCGTAGCAGTTTCACATGTATCCACTATAAATTTGTTACACTGCAGTCTAAAAAACCTTATTTTTCACTATTCTGGAGGACTTCTAAGTATAATTATCAACCTAAATGTTTTGAAAACACAATGCCATTATCAACAGGAATGTTTTTTGTAAGCACATTCCGAGGATAATTTTAAAAGTTTCATTAAAAACTACAGTGGAACCCTGTTATAATGAACCGTCGTATATAACATTTTCCTGGTTATAAAGCTCCTTGTATATGGTTCATAAAACTTATAACAATAAATTACCCTCTTGTAAGGAATTCCTTTTACAAAGCAGAAATTTATGAGTATCTTCAGAAATGTTATAACAGGGTTCAACTGCACATACATAAAACATTGCATTGCAGTTCAGCAACAGGCAGAAGGCCTTAGAAGAGAAAGATTCTTACAGAATTTCTTGCATCACGTAATCTGGGAAATTTCCTTCTTCGAAAAACTGATTTGGGAATGGAACATTGTTTCCTTTCACTGTGATTGCCTTGCTGTTCCTGTACTTGTCTACATCTTCCACGGACCTGCAACATAATTTTCAACTATAAAACAAAGCTTGTCTGAACCAAAAAAAGTTTTAAGAACCTATACAGACACCAAAATATGTATTAGAAGAATAACTGTACCATTAGAATATTTACCACTATTTGTAAATTAACAGTGCACAATGGATGTTCGTAAATAACTGTTTTGATCTCTAATGGCTCAACCGGTTTATCTACCTATTAAACTGGTCCACAGTTTCAGTTGACCTGGTTGATGTGCACCAGAGCGTCAGTATGTAAATTTTTAAATACAATCTTGAGAAAATGTTTGAAAAAGAACACAATTATGAAATGCAAGGTCAAAGAAAGTTAAATAAATTTTTTTGCATGGAAAATTATATTTTAAAATATGAACTTACTGCAAAATTTTAAAAAAAAATATATTTATTATTAAATATATGACCAGAGTGTTCATTCTGTATTTATATTGTGGTACAGAGTTATTTACCAAGCAGATTTATCCCATTATATTCGTAATTGTAAAATTTTCATAAAAAAGTTAACCAGATGTAACTACTGTCTATCCCATGAAAGAATTCCGTATTTTGACAGCCGATGCTACCAATATTTTTAACACGTGGCAGAATAACATACCATTTAAAACAGGACGTGATCATATGACCTGATGAAGCAGTAGTGGCAGCCCTGATCAACAAATCGGTTAACTTCCATCGCCGACATTGAAAGTAGTGTGTAATATACGTGAAAAATAAGTAAGAATTTTTGGAGGAACCGTAATATATCAACACGTTTATGTATCCAGCATTAGTCAGTTAACTATTTTATTCTACACAGACTGCGTGATTTATATAACTATTTTACAAACAACCGCACCATTATCAACAGACCTGTACCGGCCGGCAACAAAAACAAAGGACGCCATTACGTAAGCTTCTCGCGTGTTCGTGTTTCGTGACAGTGTGCGTTTGTAATTATTTTCTTTTAATGTGTTGTTATAAATTCTGTGAATATATTGTGATGCAGGAATTAAAATACATGGCCTATAATCGCCAACGACAACGGGATATTTTAAGACGTTTCGGAAGAGTGAACTGGAAAAACGCTCAGCTTTTCAGCATCGTGGCATGTCTACAAAAAACAATCGCTAAGTAAGAAGCAGGTAATTCTTTCAGAGAAAAGTGCTACAGACAATAACAAAACTGTTACCTACCTTTTATTTTAACGGAATTTGTGTTACATTTGTACGGTTCTTGTTGTAGCCGCATATGTAAACATGCTTTTTTCAAATCGCCGACTCGATAAATTATTTTTGTACGAAAAAAATAAGTGTTTTTATATGTACAGCAAGTAAGTGGTATAACATTTAATATCAAGTCTACGTGAGATTTTGTGCCAGTCAGCTGCAAAAGTGTAGGCCTACATATTATCAAAATAAAACGTCAGAAAACTTAAGCGTATGTATTTCCCGGCCATTAAAGTGGTATGTGTTTAATCATGTGTTACCAAAAGATTTAAAGCCGATTTGGGAAATTAGTCCTATCCATGTTTCTTTATTACTTACGCTTTTTGTTGATATATTATTTCCGTTTATGTTGTGAGAGTGTAAATTTTTGCTATGTAGTCTAGGAATAATAAAAAAAATATGTGGACATGTTTTTTTATGTAAGTTTTGTGAGTCGCACGGCTTTGATATAACATCGATATTTCGAAGGTAGGCCCTATCCCCAAAAGGTAAGTTTTTTCGATAGCCTGCTACATGAAACTTAAACCACTACTTCATGATTTTATAGTGCAGAACCAAATTTCAGGCAACAAGAAAAATAATTGAATTAATTCTTTCATGTAGGTAGGCCTATTTTGTATACAGTGAACCCTCGATAACTCGGACCTCGATGTCCCGGACTTCGGATAACTCGGACAGAATTTCAAAAAAACAAAATTAATTTTAATTAAATTATTTTTTGGTCAAAAATCATAAGAAAATTGTGTCCGCCTTATTTAAAAACAGTATTAAGCTTTAAAAGCAGTTGCTCATCGCTACATAGCCTTTAATAATCCCACCGTAAAATGTGTGGCAAGTTCCGTGTGGTTAAATGTTGCTAGCGAGGCGCGCAAGTATAGATGCAACTCAGCAAGCGCGCGAGTAGACACACACTCAGCAGGCGACCTCGCTTCTTTATCTTTCCTCCCTCTTCACCGCGCGAGACATACACTAACGTGCGTCATAAATAAACAATACAGTATGATGCTGGTGAATTGGACGGTAACTACACGTCACAATAGCACCTAAAGGGAAATTTATTTTGTTCTGATATGTGCAATAAATTCAAGATTGCAAAACAATTTGTTCCGGACATTAATAAAAAAAAAATTAAAGGCATTGGTTTGCATTGCAGTGTAGGCAAGGTGGTGAGAGGGTTTTACGGCCTTTTAGCGACGTATTACAAGCTGATGAGGGTGAAGTGAGGTGAAAGAACAACACAACATCCATGCCCGAGCAAGGAATCGAACCCAGGGCCTCTCGCACAGTAAACTGGCGCCTAACCCACTACGCTAGTGGCCGGCGCGATATCGAAAAAAAAAAAAAACAGGGCTTAATAAATTATCAAAAAGGGGAGGGGGAAGAAAAAGGCTTTTGCCCCGGGTCGCACATTCTAGAGGGCCTCGTTTTTGAAAAAGTTAAATGGTTAAAATTAATGGGCTTTTATTGAGTTCCCGTTAATGTTGATGGTATCTGCGAAATTTATTTTAAGTGTAAAGAGTGTGTAAAGACGTCACTGATATATGACGACGAAGCCAAGATAAGATAGTATGAAGGGAGGCCTACAAGCGCACATTATCACTTCAACCACGGCCGTGACTTCAACCAAATAAAAAAACAGGAGGAAAGGTTGACTGAGATTTACGTTGCTCCTGGCCTCGTATTCTAATAGAGACCCTTGAAAAAAACAATTTCTCGTTGGAAACTAGCAGCTGGCTGCAGACACTTGTGACATGCTGATGTAGAGCAATTTTTTACGCAAACATCTCTTGAGTTGCGTGTGGTCACGTGCTGTGTTTTTATTACTGTTAAGACTGTACCGGTTGACCTTGACTACTTCCGCTCGTGCTCTACCACCCTAGCTTATCTCACACACACACGCACAGACTGTCGTCAGCCAGACGGCAGAAGGGCGTGAGAACTTTTATGTGGTCGAAGGGTGCCTTGGTGCCAGCTTGTAGCACAGATAAAAAAGATCAGACAGAAGTAGCATAAACAATAAATAAAAAAGAATCTGCCGGCCTAGGTTGTTTGACATTGTTTCTTTTATAGTTCTCCCGTTACAGTGTATAATTTCTCCACTACCCCCTCCTATAAATTGATACATACAAAGCAGTATATATTGCCACCTCTTTAGCTTGTAGAAATGATTGCGTACTGGTTTCCTCACGTTTCTTGTGATTAATGACTGATTACCCCTCCTCCCCGGACGCCCCTCGATAACACGGACAAATCGTAACTCGGACAGCTTCTCCCCCCTTTTAGTCAGAGTTATCGAGGGTTCACTGTACATATATTTTTCGTTTAAACATGTTTGTTTACACTGTCCTATGCTCTGGCAACTTCAGTATGTTGTAACCAAATAATCTACTATTATTTAAACTTTTTAGGTGTCAAGTTGAAAGAAAAAAAATAGATAAGTTACCCATACAAGTTTTTTTGTAATGCCATTAAATGTTACAATTTTGAGCATACCTAGGAAAATTTACAACAAATTATTTAAATTTTGAGTTGTTATATTAACTGAACTACTGAAAAGAAAGTGTATCCATTGCTGCAAAATGACATCATTTTCCAAAAATAGCCTACCTAACCCTAAAGACTTGTGCAGCCAGTATTGAAAACAAATTACCTTAACCAAAAGAAAATCACAACACACTTGTTTTGATTGTCAGCTGGAAAGCACATGGTGGTGGAAGGATACATAATGTTTTTGTTTACATTGCCCAATTTTTTTTATGATCTGTCAAATAATGGAATTCTTGTATGGTATGGACAATATGAATTTTCCAATATGTTACTGGTATGCAGAAATTTGAGTACTGCTGAAAAAATCCTCATAAAAAATTACTTATAATTCACAACCCTATTTAACTAGTAGTACTAAAGTACAGTAAGAGCTGATTTTATAACCAAAGCTTACACACAATAACCTCAACAATTCACCTCTATCCTACATTTCAAAATTTGATGTTTGGAATATAAACACGTTTAAGCTAACAGGGGCTCAACACATTAGTACCCTTATTTTTTTTGGGCCAAGTACTACGAGCTAGTGCTTTGTATGGTGCTGCTGTCTAGCAGATGGCAGCATAACTACACAGAGAAATGCGTCCTTCTTCCCGACCGTAGCTAACGCATGACATTAACTATACCAAGAAATTCCTCCTCTCCAACCATAGCTAGCGCGTGGCATTAACTACACTGAGAAATACATCCTCACGACCCCTCCTCCATCCGGAGATGGCTATTGAAGGTTTTCAATTTCTTTTGTGTTCTTATATATTTCTGTATTTTTACTTTGGGGGACTATTTTACTGGATCATGTATTTTGAACACAATGTACTGTGTTAAAGTATAATTCACAATGCAGAAATCTATATAGGTGACTCCATCACTGTATCTTTTTTAAAAAAATATGTAAGTTACAAAGTTGTGAAAAAAGTCGTGGGATTAAAAATTTTTTTTTACTCACACAATACGTTGACAGATAAAAAACCTTAAAACATAACATGTAGATCTACATTAAATTATTACCATTGCACACCAACACTGGGCTTCGTGGTCAATAATGATCGCAATTCCAATTATGTGAAGGCCAATGAACGGCTTGAAAAGAGGCGGAGCCTAGTAGTTACGGTGAGACTCGTCAGAGGCGCTACTAGTAACTGAGGAAAACACAAACGTAAACAAACGTGTTTTCAATTGGACAAAGCAGCATATTGAAAGAGTAAGTAACCACGCTCCCATCCGTCGCCACTGAAAAAAAGTTCACTTTTCAAAATCTGAACATTAGTTGCGTGAGTTTCAGCTTCCATTTCAGCATAGCAGATGTTTTCATTCTTGCATAGCCTTTTTTTTTTTTTGCAATTTTACTGTCTGGAAACATTTTGAACAGACCCGCATGATTAGCACAAGTTACTGGCAAATTATGTTCCACGATAAAAGATGTGAATAAACATTCTGCACAAACTATACGGTTTTCAAATGTGTCAGAAATGAAGTTCAACTTCTTATTTGAATCAATGCACTTAACACTGTCAATGTGTTTTTTTTTTTGTTTGGCGATGTTTAAACACGTAGTTTCTGCCTGCATGCACAAGAGAAAAATTACAAAAGCACACCACAGAATACACGTAGTTTTCACATTTACGCGATAATATGATGTGCGGAAACTCTGTGTATAACTTGTTGAAAGTTGTTTTATTATGTTTCTTCTTCCACACTGCTGTAACATCACAAACATGGAAAATACATGTTAATTTCACTACATAACCAACTCTAGCATAGGCACAACGAGAACCACCACTGCCGCCATTAACTAATGTAACAGAAGAACGAGAGAGATAGAATTCCTGAATCGAGGTGAAATGTGATATATCGACTAATCAAGTAAGTTACAACAGATGTCAGAGAAAGGTTTCCAGTAAAAAAAAAAAAAAAAATACAACAAATCGTGGGGAAATAATGACCAGTCGTGACGGAATGACATGTATCTACAAATAGTGAGCCTCACACCAAAATCGTGAGAGTTGGCAGCTATGTTAAAAGGAATTACTTATTTATTGCTTGTCTTTCCTTTATGATTTTCAACCTTTCCTGTTAGTTTTCCGTACTGTGGTGCTATTGTTTCTTCCTATTAGCATAAATGGTTTGTTTGGAACATCCTGTTTCTTCTAAAGCTCCAATAAGCCCATTTGCCACGATGGAATGACTTTTACAAGATTTGCTGGAATCTTGCACGAGGCTTGAAAAGATAACTTCCAGGAAGGTTGTGTGGATGGTTCTATGGAAGATCCTTCTACATGATACTTGCTGCCATAAAAGTAAATACAAGACGAGTGTTCAGTAATTTTTTAATAAATATTTATACGTTATACAGACTTATATTTTGTGAAAATGGCAGGTGGTAGCATCGTAAAACTGTGTACAATAGTGGATTTCTTCGGCAACGAAAGAAAATTGATTTAAAAGGGTGAAAGCGCCTGCACATCGAGCCATGTACGATTCATGGTACATAGCCCCAAAAACATTGTGATTCAAGTCCTGTGGATACAAATATGAAGGATAAATTGTATACAGTTGAGGTATGAAAACTTAAATTGTTTCAGTACGTGTACGAGTGTATAATGTCATAAGCCTACATTGTCAATGTCAAATAATTTGACTAGTATATCATAGCCTAACCTGCTTGCGAGACATGTATGTTGTATGCTCATTATTCTGCATAGGTTTTTTTGTAAGAATGTAAATGTTGCTACAATAAAAATAGCAGGGCCTATATTTTAACAGTATTATGTGTAACTATAATAACCGCAAATACTGTGCTGTTCTTGAGAAATCTTTAATTGAGACATTTAAAAAATGTATAGCACACTTAAAACTTGTAGTGGGACCCTGTTATAACAATTCTCAAGGGCCCAAGTAAAAGTGGATGTTATAAGCAGGAAGACTTTATAAAAGGGTAACATCCTATACAGTAATACAATGAAACACAACTAATTATTTATGTTAAAAATGGATTACTACACACAAATATGTGGTCAAAGTTAAATAGTTACCACATTTGAATGCAAGATAGGTTCATCTAGGATTTCACAGTACAGTAAATTTAAAACACATTAATACAGCTACTGCGAGTTTGAATGCAAAATAGGGTAGTATACATAGATTTTACATAAAACAATTTTGAAACAACACAAACCTGTTGATTACCATAACACATATAGGCACATACATACTAAATGTCAGCTTAGTGACTCAAAAATTCTTAAACATTAGACACACTTAAATTTAATAACAAAAACTGCACTTTCAATTCAAAACTAGCCGAAATATCTCAATTTATTTTTACAGTATTGCTTATTTTTTAAAAAAGTCAGTATTGCAGGTTTGTTTTTTGGAAACATATCCAACTTTCATCAAATATTCAACCAGCTGAGAAAGTGAATAAGTGTGAAGTTTAGCTCCTTTTGTAGTGTGTCCCACTCATCTTGTGGTAAAGGTTCTGCTGGATCATCAGTACCTTCAGTTGTGGAAGGGAGTGCAGGATGCAAAAAGCCAGCCTTTGCAAAGCAGTTTGCAATGACAGATTCTTGAATGGTATATTCCAGGATGAAACCACCATGTGTAAGGCTGTCAAGAGGTTTACTTTTTTTAAGGGCTTCTTTGCCTCCAAGACGCGAATTAGTATTCTGCACAGACGGCTCCTGAACTTCTGTTTAAAGACCTTTATAATGCCCTGGTCCATGGGCTGCAAACATGAAGTGGAGTTCGCTGGAGGAAACTCGCAGCGAATATTTCGTAGTGATGATGTTTCAGATGGATGTGCAGAACAGTGATCCATGAAAAGAATTATTTTTCTGTTCTGCACACCCATCTTGGCATCCAGAAACTGCAATTATTGCATAAAGAGCTTTGAGGTCATCCATGCATTTTGGCTGTTTACATATTTGCATGGCAAAGAACGGACATTTCTGAAACATCTGGGTTTAGCAGACTTTCCAATGACAAGTGGAGGCAGTTTTTCACTGCCATCCATGTTTGCCCCCAGAAGAATGGTAATTCTTTCTTTACATTTTTTACCTCCAGAGCAATTCTGTCCCTTAAAAGCAAAAGATTTGTCAGGCAGAAGATTGAAAAATAGAACACATTCGTCTATATTAAAAATGTCTTTGCTACTGTACTGTTCCAACAGGTTTGGCATTTCACCCAACTGTCTTTAACATCATCGTCCACACTTGCACTTTCTCCACAAATAGATTTGTAAATTATGCCAGTACGCTTCTTAAAACGATCTAGTCAACCGTTCGAAGGTGTGAAGTTGTCTATTCCTAATGTTAAAGCTATTTCCGACGCTTTTTCCCGCAGCACCGGACCATTTACAGGCACGTTTGCCACCCTTACCTGCCTGAACCACCCAAGTAGTTTATCGTCCACTTCATCAAATTTTCCACAGCGAATTCTTTTCACGCTCGATCTGCTGGAAATTTCTTTCAATATAGTCTTGCGGTTGGACAGTATTGTTTTCAATGTACTTACATTTATATTTATTTCGCGTGCGGCTGCCTCCAATGTTTTCCCGGAATGTTTTTCCACATAATAAATAGCATTTACTTTTTCAGCTAGTGAAAATTTCTTTCATTTTCTCGTTTCGTCAGCCATGTTTGAAACGTAAAATACAAACGAAAAACATAAACAAACGGAAAATATCACAGATTACGATAACGGCAGAATGTCAACATTAGTCTATGGATATTGACAAACTTGACTTAAGCGCTAATCTTTAAAATGACGTTTATAATTTTTTTTAACTTAAAAATTTTCTAACATAGCATTTATTTAATTGTTTTTAAAAATATATACAAAGTCAAACATAAACGTTTTGCAACAATTTGTTTTCCAGTAACATTTGTTAATAATATTCCATATTACAGCCTTCCAGTACATGACGACGCCATTTTGAATACGCTTCTGTTTTTCGGTTATGGCCACGAGCTGTGTACCGACGATCACAAACCTTTTTTTTTTTGTAATTAATTTTGTTTACTGGTTTACTAACGTTTGGCGCGAGTTGTAACAGGCCTGAGATATTAAATGCTACGTTTTAAGATTTTTTTTTTTTTTTGCATTTCAGTAGGTGTATTAAATTGCGTAACACAATTTTTGTATGATTTACGTCAAATGTGCCGATGTTTTAGCCGGGAAATGTCAATACAAGACGGTTGTACTAACGGGGAATTATTTACATTGTTCTTATGAAGGTTATTTTGGGACCACAAAAAAATGGTGTTATACCCGGGAAGACGGTATAGCTGGGGATTTTATAAGCGGGTCCCACTGTATTAGAATCTTAGCAAAGGCCTATACAGAAGTAGAATGTAGGTCTATAGATTGGTAGGCGTAAATGATTATGGAATGTACACACAGTTTGAAGTATAACTGTTCGTATACATTTTTATGAGTTTTCCCTGGCTTTTTATTACAATTTTTGTGTGTTTTTTTGTTAGAATTCAAACTGCTTTTACTGAAAATAAATAATGAAACTGTCTTAGCTCTTAATGTACTGTACATAAACTTTTTTTTTTCATGCAAAAGTAATAATAGTGAGACACTAAGAATTACCTTCTGTCTCAGTGCATGGTTTTACAATACTACAGTATACATTTTTGTGGTTGCTATGATTAGGCCTGCTCTGTAATGTTAATTTGGTAGTTTGATTAGAACAGAATTTACATTCCCACACAGCTCTAAGAGCTTACAACATATAGGTCTTGTAAGCAAGCTAGGTTATTGTTAAGCACTAGTTGAATTACTCTATTTGATAAATAAGTAGTTTGACATTATAGATTTACACAGTTACTGAGATATGAGATAGTGTTCATACCTTGACTGTTTATGTTTAATCTTACATGCAGGCACGGTAAACAACTTATTTTTGGGGCTTTATATCATTGAGCATGCTGGCCAGTCAAAGGCATATTCCCACTTGAAAAAGAAATGTATATCAACACTAAAGAAATCTACTACAGTGTAAAGTTTTATAAAGCTTATACCAGCCATTTTCATAAAGTACGTGTCATCTTGTACTAATCAAACAATTTCAGAAATCTTGAGGTCAGTGTAAAAATCAAGACCAACATAATACTAATAAAAATTATCTACCATTCCCGTACCTTTTCCCAAAAAATACCTTCTTCAGCATCACTTACATAATGTATATTGTACTTTCAGACCACTTTTCATATAGGGTGAAGTTACGCTACTAATGTTGTACCTATCAGTGTGAAAATACAAATCTATACCATACTGCTGTAAATTTTTTAATACATCTGACTTCCAATAACAAGCGTAAGGAATGTTTGTGGGTGGAATGAACAAGTTGCAGGATGACTGATAGGAAGACAGTGGTGAGTAGAGGTACATATACAGACATGATGGACAGGAGATAGAGGAAACCACAGAATAAAGTATCTAGGGGCTGTGATACAAGCTGATCTAATGGGGACAAATCAAGTGGGCAGAGTGATTAAGAAGGGAAGAAGGGCTTTAGGGCTACTGGGAAAAATGTTGAAGGGAGTTAGTGTTGAAGTGAAGGGAAAGGCAAATTGCACGATGGTTACTCCACTTCAGAGGGGGATTCGTACATGGAGGTGGAGGTACAAGTGCTGGAGAACGAGGAAGAGGATAGGGGGTACAGACACACAGATGGGAAAGGAAAGGATTTATAGGATGCTTCAGAATACAAGTACTTAGGCATAATATTACAGAGTGACATATGGGTGAATAAGGCAGAGAGCGGTGTCTGAAAGGAGAAGTACTCTAGGAATGCTGGGAAGGGTATTGAAGGGAGTTATAGTGCAGTGAAAAAAAAAAAATATTGCAATTTTACAGCCAATATTCAAGTATGCAGTTGCAGAATGGTACTTGTACATGGAATTGGACGTGTGGGAGCTGGAGGAGGTACAAGCACGAGCTACAAAGTTGGAGAAAGACGAAAGGCAAGGGCAGACAGGTAAGGACACAGGGAACTTTCAACAATCAGTCATGCTGAAGAAACTGGGGTGAAACTCATTGAAGGAAAAGATAAATTTGAGATAGCTGGTCAGGATGTACAAGGTGGTGAACAGAGGGGGAAGTTAGGTTAAGTTAGGCTGCCTATTAACTAAAGCAGATTAAATAGGAGGGAATAATAGTCAGAAGATGAGGTGCAGAACAGAGTAAGGTACACAGTCTATGCTTAGGTTAGCGAAGAAGTGTAATTTTATTTTGAGAGTGCTGAGGATGAGAAGGGTTGGAAAGTTTAGGAGGAGTTTGTTAGGTAATTGAGGTAGATGTTATAGTTTGCCACTGAGTTGTTACACAATTGCAAGTTTAAAATATTTAATTATTATAATAACTCTGACATGATGGCAGGGTCATCACCATGAGGAGGGAAGTTGTGGTATTGAAAGTATATGCCTACACTTGCCCTAGACTGTGTAGCTTGGTGAACGTCTGAACTACATTTCTGGGCTAAATAACTGAGGAGGAAAACATTCTGGTTTAGTACGATATATCTTCATAAAGTAAATTTTACCCTGTAACTTGGCCTACTTGTTGAAGACACTACCAAATAGTACTACTCCCGACTCTGCTATAAACACTTGCAAGCCAAGGCAATTTAGGTTATGTACTAATCATTTACTAACAAAACAAAGGACATTATGTGCTATGTTCACGACATCTTTGTATTGTATGGAAAGTGATATAATTCACAAATTTAAAATTCACTATACTGATTACAGTCTGGCACAAAATATACCTCTCTCAGAAAAACTAGTTTTATATTACAACCCTCACAAGTCGTCCCAAGACGTATTTTTTAACTGCTTCTCGTATATTTGTTAAAGATGATAGTTATACTTTTTGTATTCAATAAACACGGATATTTTAAATATATTTTCGCATAATGTTGTAATTGCTTCTCTACATTAATATGGTAGTCATATAACAATTAGAAAGATTATTATAAGTCACTCAGAAAAAGTGAGCAAAAAGATTTAACCTTTTAAAAAATCCAATAGCAATTACTGCATATTAGTCACTATTAACAATAGTTACATTATTATTTGTATGGTTGGTAGCAAATCATTGCATGTACAGTAGAATCCCGTCATAGCATACACGGAAATAGTGACAACACGGTTATAGCAAAGTCTTTTGAGGAACCGTCAAAAAATTGAAAAAAAATTCCACGAAAACTGTGAATTTTATGAGTAGAAACATATATGGTGGGTCGTATGAAGCAGGCTTGGAGCGAGATTCATGACTATGTGAAGCAAGCTCGCGGCGATGTACATGACCTTGCGAAGTGAGTAGGTATTTGTTGGTCGGATGCGACCCTCGCGCCGCCACCCCTCCCCTCGCTTCCCTCACCAAGCTAAGTGTGCGTTGTTCTAAAAATATAATTGCTCCCTTTATTTCCCCCACCCCTTTTCAACCTAGGTCACCGTTGGCTATGTTTCCGCAGTTAATCATTGTGCTTTCAGGCGCACTATTTAGTTTCACATACAGCTTGCGTTTCTGATTTTAATTATTGATTACGATTTTGAATTTTATACGTAGTCGAGCCACGCAAGTACATCGTCTACTACAAAAACGCAACGACAGTATTCTCAAAGCCCAAAAAATAAAAATTATAATTTTGAAGGAATAAATTGGAAAAAGTTAACATCGCGAGCAGGAAATATTATTTAAAATACTGTTATGTTCATTAGAATTCAGCTATAATTAAAGGCCCGGAATTTTTGGAAATGTGAAGGAACAGAGATAAAATGGTGAAGTTATTGGGGGGGGGGGGAGATAGAGAGGAAGGCTCCGATGCCAGACACACTGTTGTCAGGCACTCCCAAAAAAAGCTTCCACTCAGCTCCTATGATGGCACTGCTATTTGGAAAAAGAACCGAGTGTTCTGACTAACGGCGGACATATGCTGTTTCTTCACTAAGAATAATTTCCACCGGCTGTGCTATACCTGACACACACACCACGCATACAGAAGAAATGCCTCTGGGAGATATGATAGTGCTGTCTCTTTCCCTCACACACGCACCCACACAACTACTCGTGCTTATCTCTGCTGAGCTTGCTACATCTCATATTTTACTCCATAGACCTTCAGCTTTTTGAGATGAGCAGAAGGACGGCGGATGAGAAGACAAGACGCATTGGCATTACCTTCTCCAGTGTCAGTGCATATGCTGTTCTGATTCACTTTCATGCTCACAGTCAGCCATACGTGTTTTTATCTTTTAGTTTAATGGCAATTTCAACATTTACTGTACACTAATTATAAATTATAATTCAACACACTACACGCCCCACAAAATTGAGTGAGAAGCAATAAATCCTTGTGGGCTGGCCATTGCAGTGTTAAAGTATCGTGCACACCGCCAGGAATAACGTGGGAACCAGAGTAAGTCACATTTTTTTGTCTCCTTGGACAGCTGAAGGGGAAAAAAGAAAAAAAAAATCACCAGTGGTGGGCCGTGTGTGAAAACGAGCATGTCTAGCTTTAGCATTGCTTTTCAACGAAGTATCTAGATTTGGTAGCACTCACGTAGGTCAGACATGTTTTCTGTCGGCACACTGCCGGAATATAATCACAAACTTGTGACCTTGCTCAAAGTCAATGCATACATGCGCATGCACTTCTGTTACTACTAAATGGCTTTGAACTTAACTTTGCATCGCCTCTAAACACAGTTCACTACTAGTGCGTGAAAATAAAGCAGCTACCAATGTTGGCGTCGCTTATTTTTGCTGGCAAATTACATTATCATTACCTGCCCAACAGACATATGAACAATTACATCACCAGTCCTCTCTGAATTTTGTGTGTCTCGGAAAAGCGCACAAATTATTTGACGCGTGCTACAGTGTAAAAGAGCACACACAATTATAATCAGAGCATGCATGCTAAAATAAATAAATAAATTACTACACTTCTCAAACTGATAACATTAGTCTGCAGCGGCCGGCAGCATAATCATGTTGACTACCGGTGCATGCACTCTTTCCGTGCAGCCGCACAGACGAGACACTGCTGAGGCGGTCCAGAGATTGACAACCACACTTACACGACGCTGCGGAGAGTTTGGCATGTTTTGACTTAACGAATGGTTGCACCCATACTCGTTGGGTATCAGTGTAACCAGTGCATATTTACATGTTAAAATAAACGTATATTTTCTTAAAAAAAAAAGTACTACTTTGTAATTAAATAAGATTAAAGACAGTTTTAACGTAATTTTTGGGTTTAGGAGTCAGAATCGGCCAAATTCGGCTATAGCGAAGACTCGGCTATAGCGAAGACACGGCTATAGCAAAGTTCAAACCCAGAACCGTGACATTTCGCTATAACGAGACTCTACTATACTTCCGTGTATTTTCTTATTTGAATACACCATTAGTGAAAGAACATCATATGCAATCGACCTCTCTGTATACCATATACTTAAAAATATTAGTTTATCATCTCGACATATTTACTGACTGTGTAGTTTGACTTGGTTAGCACTACCACAAAGTGATGCAACAGCCCGCTGAATTCAAAACTGTCGACACATTGCCGCTAACGCTCGCGCCACAGACGTAGTTCAAAATTCCACCGACAGGTGGCACCATAGTTAAGATTTCCGCCGCTTCGCTCGCTGTGTTTGTCTGATGTGTAATAAATATGAGTTTCTGATGAATACATTCAAAAGTATTAGAAGTAATTGTTTATGAATATCATTGCAAAATGATATGAAGTCATTAGTAATCTGTTATGTTTTACGATCACCAGTTTGAGCATGTGGAATTAGAAACAGCAATTTTTTTGTTTCACACATTTAAGAAAATACGTTAGGCTATCCATTGTTTTTTGTATTTGTGTCGTCATTCTTGGCAGTATGCTGAACCAAACTTGAATTCTTGAATTGCGTGTGTCGTGTGTGTTTATAGTGGTGGTTTTGAATTACAAATTAATATACTACGCATGCATTTACGAAAGTAACGGCAATAATACGTGTCATAGCCAATTAAGAGTCGATGCAGAGAAAAAAGTGTTATAAAACGTTAACTGATTACTATTGAGTATAGCATATATACAGTGCCTGTTCATTTATTGAGTAGATATTAAAGATAACATGTATCGCAGCAGTGTAATGTAAACATAAACATTGTACAAGCCTACGTAAATAACAGCAAGCGGCAATGTTTATGTTTACAAGCAACGAAACCACATAAACTTGCAGAAAATAGAAATCCATATAAAAATTAATCAGGGCTTTTTTGAGTGCTCACTTTATCCCGAATCACCTATAGACCTCCTACCTTAGATTCCTAGTAAACCATGTTTCCCCAGATAATGAATGGCACAGCAAGGATAAACAAGGACGACCAACAACCATGCATAATACGTGTGGTAATATCACATACCTGCCAAGAATATTTGCGTGAGGAACATAAAAGTTCTTCAAAAAGGGCTGGAGCGTATTCAAGTCCCACTGCGGCTTCCTTAGGTTCTCACCGGGCTGCTTGCCCTTGTTACCAATCTTCTGCTCCACCACTTCATTCTGTGCCTGTTGGTTTCTCCAGTATCTATTCTTCGGTCCCATCTGGTCGCGGTTGCCCCCCCTGTACCTAGAAAATTACATTTTTGCCAAAACCATTTCAAAAAATTCTTTTATCAACAAATTTCATTTGTAAGCTAGACACTTTACAACAACGTATCTTTCTAATAGTATGAAAAAGGGCAACTTCAAAAAACACATATGAAGTAACAGAGTAGAGGTGTGGTTGGCAAAAAATTATACCAGAAGTTAAGCAAATATTACTGGGACTAATAAATATTTCAGAATGAAACGTGCGCACTTGGTGCACACTTGCACACATGCATAAGTGCACATTAATTTTTTGTTACTTAAAGCAATTCTTTAAAAAGGAAAAAAATGTGAAATATGAAAACCGTGAAGCAGGGTAAAGCACAATCCAAAGATCATTAGGTGCAAGAAAATTTTTAAATGAAATGAACTGGTAAGAGCATAAAAAGGAACCAATTATTAGAATAAGGGAATTGTTAAAAATTTTAAAAATAGTAAACAAGACGGAAAGGGATCCGCACTAAGGGAAAGGGGTACACATGATGTTAAAAGAGACAAATAACAGAAAAGTTTATAAATGAGATAAAGCCAAGTGTAAGATTTTAGGGAAGAAGAATAGAGGATGTTCAAGATGTTTGTATTACCTTAATACAATGAAGTCAGACTGTAGGAATACTTGCTTTGTCATTTGAACATGTAGTTAAAAAGTTAAGAAAATTACTGTGATTCATTGAGCTCAAAATAATGTGAATGGACTAGGTCTTCATGTGAACTGCTATGGTTAAGGCTCTATTCCCTCCTCTAATATGACAAAGAGCAGCTAAAGATAGCACATCACCTCCTCCCTCCCTCAACGAGGGTGTCTATAAGGAGATGATTGCATGGAGGTTGAAATGGCACCTTTGTGATGCAAATAGAAGTGGACAACCATTAGAAATAAGGACAAATAGCCCAGATATTTGCTCCACTAATGCCCAGATTATTTTTCCATAGCAGAGTGATGTGAGAAAAATTTTGCTCAGTGTTGCCAACTAGTTTGTAGCCCCACGAAAGAAATGTGTGTTACTTGAAAGCAGGTGTGTGATGAAGAGGATAACAAATCAATTTTACTGTAACTTTTCAATTCTTTCAACTGCATAACAGATTAAGTTTTATCCTTAGTAGGTCCTTTAACTGGGGTGGTGGTATGGATGAGCATTGTTTGAATTTATATGTTCTCAAATAATCCAAGTAGGGAATTTTTTGTAGGTTTTCATGTTATACATTTTAAAGTGTTATAGGCCAATTGTATGTACACTGTATTTCTGGCTAACCTATTCACTGCATTACTGGTTGCCTATTGGTCACTTCTAGTGTCACATTATGTTTAAACAATACTAAGTATAATACTGCCTTGAAATAATAAATGGGTGTGAAACATGTGTGTTCAGCAATGTTTTATAAATGGGAGTATTTTGAACAACTGGGTCATGCATTTGTGGCACGTAATACTGCAGTCACTACTATAGGGGAAATCGGACCAACTACATTAGGTCCACAACACTTGTAAGTTTTAATTGCAAACTAGTATACAGTTGATAACAAATCCAGTGTTCTATTAGCAAGGGAAAGTTGCAGTGTACAAGATTGGACGGAAAAAGGAGTCAGTTGAACTCTTATCGTTAACGATTATAATAATATTTCTTTACCCAGTATAGAACGCTCACAAAAAATTTAATGACTATGACAGAACGAAAGTTGTGTAATTACTGTGCTATTGTTTAGGTCATAGAATGTAACATTTAATAATCAGTTATATAGCTTTAAGAACAAAGAAAAAACAAAGAGAACTGGCAGAAAATAAGATAATTTCTGCATTTATTCAACCAAATTAAGCCCCAAAAATGGACAGCAGCAATTATGAGATGTTTTCAGAAAAAAATTTTCATTACATATTTTTTGTATAAAATTAATTTATATTGCATTTCTAACATATTTCAAGTGACATGGCATACCATAGGAGTACCCATGATAATGTACATCTGTAATATCACGGATTTGTGTACAAGCTTGCCGAACTGTTACATTACAATTACACTAAAAAATTAACACAAAAAATCAAATTAGTATTGGACATGGTCAAAATCATAAAAAAAGCAATACAAATAAAGAACAGCGCTACACAGTAAATTCATAAAAGGGTTTCATATAATATGTGAAACTATTTACACAGACTATCATTCATTAGCACTTGTGAGCTTGGAAATTAAAACGTTACTATTGTGCTGTCACGACTGCCAGAGAAAAGAAGTGATTTCAGCATTGTGAGATGATTGGCGGCACCAAGAATAGGTACTTTATTGTACAATCTCTATTACACATATGCTGTGCCAGGGCTCACTCTTACATTCCTTACAGAGAAATGAATCCTACAGCACCCCATCAGCTGTTCACATGACACATTGGCAAAAATTAAAAGGTACGTCTGCATGCTACTGGTTTTGTGTGGCCAAAAAACCAGGCACTGACTTTACTGAGTGTTTTCTTAAATTTCTTAGTAAGCATTTCAAAACAAGGCTTTGACTATAATTCAACAGCATCCATTACGCGAGTAATTACAGTGCTTGATGTATCGCAAATAAAATAATAATACATAAATAAAATTTTCGTTATTACTGTCATTCACAGCAGAGAGAGAAGCAATGAATGTTTTCACATGTAATTTATACAAACTTAAGCAATGCTTTGCAACAGTATATTTGAGCCAAAAAAATCCCTCCTCACTGCTTGGAGATAGGATGCTTATCAAATGCATTCAGTATAATGCAGTGATAAGTAATCCTATACTGTTGCAACACCGTAGATAATTATGTAGATAAAGCAAACCATTTGAGTTTATGTATTCTGATGTGCACTGTTGCATCCCCAAAACTCAAGGCGTAGATACACGATGTATGAAAAGGGAGAGAGACAAAAGTTCACAAACAAAATCCCTTTTGGCCATTTGCCATTCCCAGGCCAGCTAAGGAAGGAATGCACTGTACATAATAATGCAGGGATGGAAAGAATGAATCAAAGTAATAAGTCGTGATAAAAAACAGTGACACACATCTCATGAGCACGTAACTTGACTGCATGTTAGCCAGGTTACCATAATTAAATGTAGCCTAGTAGAATAAAAGTACTGTATACTTTACAGAACGAATCAGAGCTATGAAGCATCAACAAAAATATTTACATTACATCTACATTAGTACTTTCTTTCAATTCTACAATTAGAACATGTTTCTGATAGTATCTTTAATCGCAGTTATGATCTGATTACAGTATATACTAATACAAGCCCATCTATCATCAGCAAATCACTACATTGCAGAGGTAATGATGAAACAAAGACACCGAAATATTTCCATCATCCAGTGTAAAACTGAAACATATTGTCACTATGATAAAATTATGAGATTTATTTAATTTTTGTTTTTTTTCTTAATATCCATATTCAAAATAGGTGATAGTTGTTTTGGTTTATAATATTAACGAGTATTCAGTTTTTGGAAAGTAACTTCTTTGCAGTTAAGATCGTGGAGGTCTAGAATGTTTATGTTACAATATTTCAGTTTGAGTTTTTTATAGTTCACTGTTCCTGGAAGCCTGCAGAGGTTGTTGTCACTGCAGCACTTGTAGATTCCTTTGAGGGCAGTGTCCCGATAGAGTGCACAGGCCTATGGTCTCATTAGTTTGTAGGCAGGTAAGGGGTGTGGTGATGGACGTGGCCATGTCGCCGGGCAGTCATACGCTGTGGGTTCTGGGACTTTCGTCATGCTGCGGTCTTCCAGGGGCACTGGACACATGTTAACACTCCCCCATCCCCTATCCCACATTAACATCTGTAGTAGGGAAGACGCGTGGGCAGGGTTGCATAGAACAGCAGATTTCTGTTGTTCCTGTCCAGGGCATTCTCCCCTCCAGTGACAAACAGCTGACTAGCGCATGCCCTGTGGCACAGAGAATGTGAATGTCGCACCATGCTCAACACGTGATCATTAAGTAAATTATCTAATGTTCTAGAGGCGCGACCGGGAGTTATAAATACCTGTCGGCTATGTTTTGACGACCTTTTTAAACTTTTAGAAACTTAGGAGCTTTGGTCACCTTGAGCTTTTTGACCTGATAGTTTGAACTTTTTGAGCTTCTCCGTAAGCATGACAATGCCCCGGTGGACGAGGTGTAGGTCTAAATGCTTGTAATGCCAGGTGGCAGATTAGGTCTTTTAATTATATTTTTTTCTTATTAATAAATAAATAAATTAAGTAGGATGAGAGATGTTTTGCCATTTACTAGAGACGACATCAGGTAGACCTGAGATAGATGGAACTTCGCTGGACAAGAACATCAAAACCGTAAATATTCATTAGTTTTCAAGTTCAGTGTTTATTATAAGTACCAGTTGTGGTTCTCTTCCGCGAGTATTTGCTGTTGACTACAACGATCCCTTCTTCCATGTATCATAATTCAATGACCTTGTACTAAATTATAATAATAATAATTGGATGCTACGTTCTTTCGGATAATTTCAAGTCGAATCATATAATGTAATACCTATTCATCACATCAATATACATATTGCCAAAAGGGCCAATACAACATTTTTTACACTTTATCAAAAGGACTAATATCCCATCTTTTACAAACTGATATTGGCCCTTTTGGCAGTATACTGACGAATGTTAATGTCTTCTCAAAAATCATATTTTAATACCTTTTTCCAAATTACACACATTTTGAAAACCTATAATGTAATATTTATTTTTGTTGGTTTTAATTTTATTCATTTGTTAATAAACTCCAATAATTTAATGTGTTGTATCTGAAAGTAAGCGAGTCAAATGGTGTTTACAGGCGTAAATGAGAAGGGGAAAAGTGAAGTCCAAGAAAAAAAAGTATGCAGCAGTGTTATCGTGGAGAAAGTTAACGTTTATTGTTTTCCTGGTTTTATGTTTGTTGTTTCATGGTGAGATTATTAAGGCATAGGACCAACTGAAAATATTTTTGTCTTTTCTTTAAGTTGTCTTTAGGTTAGTTTGGTAAGGTAATTAATATTTGTTTAGGATAAAAATTGTATGATAACGTTCATGTAGGTTTAGTAATAAATTTTAGTGTTCGTAGGCGAGAAAGATTTCAGGTAGTAAAGTAAGTACAGATAAAATGGGTGCGAGACCACAAAAAAAAATTAAGTAAGTTAATAATGTACATAGACTTCTTTCAATGCAGAGGAAGCAGTGGAGATTTTGTGTGCTGAGAGCATACATGTGGAACAATAAGCAGCATCAGAGTTACATGGGTAGATGACTTTCATCCTAGAAAAAACTGTTACCAACTTCAAGGAAAACAAAAACTTGTTTTTTAAAATTTTATAGGTAATTTTAAGACCTGCTTACTTGACAAGGGTGAAAATTTTATTCTGTCATTCATGTGACTTTTGACACATGATGCCCCTTCTTACAAGTCAAGGGCTATCACAGTTATTACAATCAATGGTTCGTGATATACACACAACTAAAAGTGTAAGATTGATTGAGAGTATTGAAGTTATGTGCAGATTTAAACATTAGCATTGATAAAATTCATTCTCCATAATGAAAAAAATGTTGATATTACATAAAAGTATAAGAATACTCTGTATGCCATTAAAGTATAACATCCAGGGATTACTCGAATGAACATGTCACCCTTAATATCCAGATGTAATAGTTGAAGGTGATGCAGAAATTTCAAACAATTACGTTGAAGAAAAAAATTGCCACAAAAGTCTTAGAACAAACCCAAATCAAAATATTAACACATTTGAAAGAGGTCTTAAAATAAAAGTATGTACATTGTAAATTTCCCACGAAAGTAGTGTGAATAAATGTATAAATAAAAGTTACAGCATTGCTAACCATATAGCAAATAAAAGACTTTAAAATATATACAGCAACAGAAATGCCAATCTCTGGCAAGACCTATCAATGGTAGTACAAGTCACTTGTCAGTAGTTTTCAGTAGTACCAACAAATTACAACTGTTACGTGAAATTGCTTACCTGAACATCAGCATGTCTACAATGTGTGCGTATTGTTAACTACCCATGACTTTCTTGATAAATGTAACTAAATATATAAACATTCACAGTCTACCTTAGTCTATGTTCGTTTCAGCAAATTAACAACACAAAAATATTTCCAGTGTCATTATCACAGAACAAGTACAAAATGGTTAATATCCAAAAGTTACAAAGTATCAGTCATAAGACACATCATTAACCCCTTAAGACATTTGCGAGTTATCTCAGACTGTACATCAGCAAAAAAAGGAAATAAAAATTTAATTTCTTTTTTTTTACTTTTGAGACAATTTTTAATACCTAAAACATATATTTATGTTTAATTTGTTTAAAAACTTTTAATATTTTTAGCAAACACAGTAAGAAGAAAACCTGACACACTTAAAGGGTTAAGTCTTCAACTTTCAAAATTTTTAAAATTTTATATAATTCCTGCCTCTCAAATTTTCTCTGGAAGTACTTTATTTTGTGTGAGGACTTACTGTGTGTGTGTAACAATATAATTATGTTTCACCAGAAGAATTAGTTACAAGGTTTCAATTAAATATAATATGAATTTTTGTTGGAAATCAGCCTTTGCCTCATCGCCAGCGCTCACAGTTGGTACCAAAACAGTTTGTTTTGCGCTCTCAACGCCCTCTCTCCGGAACTTTACACATCACCAGACAAGGAGGATAGTACAAGATGGCT
>PNEQ01119752.1:0-38093 GCA_003012365.1 Medauroidea extradentata
GGACAAACTTAAGACTGCTTTTCGCATGGACAGCTATAGCTACTTATCCTGCTGCAGAATTAGTTCAACTAGCCGCTTGGACATTCTAACACTTGATGACTGAAGTACCAATCTTGTGTACAAAGAGGTTTTTCAATTAAAGTAAATATTATCAATTACGAATAATACTCGCGAGCAAAGCCGCGGGGGACTGCTAGTTTTAATATAAGACTCATGTTGCTAATAAAAAATAAAACTGAGGAAATAAAATAAAGTTTTGGCTTTACACGCTAAAGAAAAATTTCTTTGCGTCGTAACAACTTTGCAGTTGCTCATTTTCAAAGAAAATTTGTGTTGTGGCAAAGAATGTGTTTTGAGTTTGAATACGCGGAAACCAACAGGTTTGCCAATGTTTAAATATAAAGCCACAAAACTCATGAAATTCAGTACAAACAAATCAACTTTCCTTCAGGTTTTGAAACCATATTTATTTCTGAACTGCGACTAGTGGCATCGATAACAATTCGAAAAGTTTTTGTGTAAAAAAAATGCAGTTCTATTATATTTGGTTTTAAAAATTGTGAAATTTAGGTTATTTTCTTGGTACCAATTGCTAGCAACCAGAAGTGGTATCTTGGAGAAAATTTTGATTTTGTATCTCATTAACTTCCTTTGAATTTAGTAATTATTGAAGAATAATTTAGCCTAACAAACAAACTTTGCTAGTGCGTTGTATTCTGGCTGTTGTTTTGCTACTATTCGTGTTAAAGGCGGCAGCTAAACACTAATGATATATATTAAACATACGTACTAAAAATGATGGCTGTCACCAACCAAGTAATTATGTGATTGGACATCTCAGCAAATATCTAGCATACGAAGTTATATTGTCAGAAGAACTATAGGCAGAGTGACAAAGTACTCACATATGCTAGCATCAATATATACACCAACATTCGTAGAGCTACAAAACTAGAAAATAAAGGCTGAGAAATCAGGTACATGGAGATTGCGATCTTACGCGACACACGTCAGAGCCAAAGAATTCCGACATATACGAACGTTGTTCCCATTGCTCGCAGAGATAAAGTCAATAACTTTGTAAAAAGAGTTTACGCAATGTTAACTTCCAGCTTTCAGACGAATACGAAAGTTCTAACCTGTTTATGTCAATGACACAATTTTCCTAGCGTGATCATGTTTAGAATTATCTGACGATTGATTTTTATCTGTTTCTGTCATTCACATTTGGGAGTCGCTATAGTGTCGTCTACGGGACGCACACGCATAGCATTTTGTAAATGTCTAATTCTTTTTTCCGCAGGAGCTGGGATTCAACAAGTCGAACTTAATCTTCCCAGGTTTTACTACTGGTTACAAGTGTTATTGTGACGGGATGTTTAAATTGTACGTATGGTGCATATACGTTGAGAAGTAATATTAAAAGTGTTCTTATTTATCACTAATTTTCACTTAAGAAACGGTAAACGGTAAAAAGTAAATAAAATTCTAGTTTGTCAGATTTCCTGGGCATATAAGACAGCTTTAAATGCAGTAGATTTATAACACAACAAACATCTGTAACGGGAATCTGTAGGAATTTACGAAAAGTCGCAATGTTAGAGTTTCATTTCAACTTCAACGGTTTTAAATTTATTATTTTCAAAAGTTATGAAGATCATTACTTGTCTTAGCTTCTTCCGCCCATATTCATAAGCATATGTACGTGAAAATAATTTTTCCGAAACAACATCCGCATTATTATTAACATTTAGCACTTTGAGGTAAGTGACGTCACGGACTGCTTGAGAAGGTTCTGTCAGAACTTAATTGCATTTCCAGCCATGCATCGCCCAGTTCACAGGCATGCCGGTCCATTTAAGGGGTGGGCGAGGAAGAGGGGGAAGAAAATATTAGATGAAGAATGGCTAGGTGGCCTCATTCGCGAGCGCCAAGCGTTGTTTCATTTTAATACTCTTCATTTGGAGTGTAGCACAACTTTTATAAAATACTGTTATTAAAGAATTAGTTTTAACGCAAAGTGATTACGGGTTATGCCTTAACACGCTGTAAAGAAAACAAGATATTTTATTCCTTTAAACGCTAGTACTTGAGTGTGACTTGTGAAGAGGGAACGACAAACTGCATAGGAGTTGTAATTATTGCTGGCAGAGACATTTGTTACGTGATTAGATCTGTTTTTGTTGCATAGTTGACCATTAATATACGAAGTAATGTAGCAGTTTTATTTAATTTAAATTAATATATCCACCAACACTATTATTGTTCGTAATTTTCCAGAGGCAATGCGGAAGTACCCAACACTACCAGTGTTGGACAGGAAGTGTCTTCAAGACTACAAGATCCCAGGAACTGACATCACTATAGAGAAGGGAACAAATGTCTTGATCCCATTGCTAGCTATCCATCGAGATCCTGCTATATATCCTGAACCCGACAAGTTTGATCCTGAAAGGTTTAGCACTGAAAACAAAAGTAAGCGATCCAGCTTTGCCCACATGCCATTCGGAGAAGGACCGAGAATATGCATAGGTAGGTTAATATGGATTTTTTTTACATTTATTAATTATTGTAGTGTTAATATTTTTAATGCTGCAATTTTCAGTACAGTTTAGTCTAGTAATATCAGGTAAGTTCAATATGAAGAAGGAAATATGTAAAAATATAGTGTTAAATTAAATTTTAATGCTAAGTACTTTATATTATTAGACAATAACAGATAAGAAGCATTATGAAAGTTTTAAAACTTTTATTATTTACAGGAATATAAATAATACACGAAGAGTTAATTTACGCACGGTATGCAGTAGAATTTTCGCCAACTGTAAAATTATAAACCGCTTGTCATATACGGTGACATTATTAGAGAGCCGAGACTTTTTCTTGGACATGAACTGACATCGTACAATAATTACTTAGTATATAGGCTGAGTGGTACAGAGAAAGCCACTAGGATGAAGCAGAAACACAACATTTGGCTCAATAAAAACTGGAATGAAGAGTAATACAACATGTTAAGTTTTCTTGAGAATGTTAGCAACATAGGTGCTTACAGTCGTAACTGAAACAGATGTATGTACACAATGCTTCCAGTGAGAACTGACTCTGTTATCAAAGATCATTAAGATGCTCGACAATCTCGTACTAAATGAATCTGGATATATGTAACTGTGAATTTAGGTACTTGAGCTGTAAAAATATTTGATTAAAGTTTTGCATGCATAGAATTACATTTTGTGATCACTGACTCTGTTTTGGTGTTACCTCACAGGAATGGGTTAAAAAACATGTTAGTGAAATATAACCAGCCATGGCTTTTACAGTTTACTTAATGATGTTTCGTACGGCTAATTAGTCGTATAATAGTTCGAAATAATGTATCTGCATAAAATTAGTAAGTTAGCACAGTCTGTGCTATGTTACGATAGAACAGAGCCCCAAGGATACAAACATTGTTCAGGGCAGCTAGTGTGGAGTTGGAAAGTAGAACATCTAGAACCTAACACACTGCGTGTTGTTCACAGTAAGATAGGTTCTTCTGTGTCTTTAAGCAAACGGATACGACGCCAGTATTAATATTAGTGCCATACAGTATGTATTAGCTTATTTACAATAAAATTGACAGAAGGAACTGAAGCAAATTCAATGTTTCATTATTAACAGCAAACCTTTAAAATTTAAACAATTTTCATGACAATATTTGTAACTGTCAACGCAACTGAAGTGCAAAAGCAATGCCAATTGTTTTCTCATTACTTATTGTATGCAAAGAAACTATCTTCCCGGCCGTAGAATTTCCCGTTTGGAATTCCCAGCTTTTTGTCTTAATGAGATATTCAGGACTTGGAGAAAGTATATATTACGACTTTTCACCCCTAAAGCATATTAATACGTCACCAGGTTCATAAGACACCGAGGATATCAGGGGAAAACATTTTACCCTTTGTGGTTGCCTACGCCTCAAGGTGAAGCAACCTTTACATTTTCGTACTTCGAATAGAAAATCAACTCTTCCACCATCTTCCACTAATATGTGCGTATATAATGATACAGAAGTTCCCTGTCGCCTTGCAATACATGTGACTCGAGCACAAAATCTCCTACTAGTGTTCTAAGCAACTATGACATCAATATAGGTCGTCAGAATTCTCAAGTATTTAAAGCATATGTATGTTTAGAGGATGTCCCGGAGGAAAGGGCAATATTCTGGGAGATGATAGTAATGGTAATTGTGATCAAAGAAGTTCATATGAACATGGGGTCAATATGAGATGGTTGTCAAGATAACCCCATTTGAATGAAAACATTGATAATATCTCAAATTACTGTTATTGTTTTACTTGCCGTTACGTGCCTCGCTTCAGTTGCAAGGAAATTGTAATGCACAATGAATAACACACTAGACTTAATTTCCCATAGCTGTAATAACAAGACTAAAATACACAACCATGTCATTTTTGGTCCAGTGCCAATGTTTTCACAATAAATTCTTAAAGATCCCACCATCGACCTCAAAGCATTTGTCAACTCGGATAATACAGTAGACTCAAATTTTCAAGATCGTTTCTCAATTACTGTGTGGTGTTGTGTGCTGGATGATCGACTGATAGGTCCCGTTGTTTTCAACGATCGTATGAACGGGACAAGGTACCTGCTATTTATGTAGTGAAATCCTAAAATTCTGGAGAATTTTCCTTTGGCTACACGCGTCTTATGCCTCTCCTAGTCATTGGCACCAGGTAAGGGAGCATTTCCATTTATATTTCCTAATCGGTGGCTCGGCCGTGGTAGTCCTATTCCCTGGCCACCAAAGTCGCCTGACGTCTGCAACTTCGATGTGTGAAGTCTGCTATGTAAAGTGGTTACAAGAAATGAACTGCTCGCTGGCAGTCGATACTGTTACTGTAATACGAGAACGTCACGATGATCTTCGACGGGCAACATGTCATCATCTACAGCGAGTTGACAAATGCATTCAAGTCGATAGTGGGATCTTCAGACCTAATTGTGAAAGCATTGGCAGTTGACCAAAATAACATGTTTATTGTAATATTGTTATTGCATCAATAAAAATAATGTTAACGTGTTATTTGCTATGTATTACAATTTCCTATATTAACCGAAACGAGCAACATAACTGAAAATATAACAATTACAGTAATTTTAGAGCTTATCAACCTTTACGTTCAAATTGGGCTAACTTGACAACCGTTCTCTAAGGAACAGTTTTTTAAAACTTCATCAAACTTGGTAGACATATTCTATATGCAAATCTGACTTTATTTTTGTGCATTTCGTTCATCCTGTGTTCACATTTTCATAATGTTACCATTTTTATTTTTAGCATAATATACCACAACTTAGGAAATATTTTTCAAAATTTCACCAATCTTAGTACACACACACTACACACAAATTTGACTCAAATATTGCATATTTAGTTCATCCTGTGTTCATATATTAAAAATGGCGGTAATTGTTTTTAATTATTGCATAGTATTACTTGAGTTAGGAAATATAATTCATAATTTCATAATTTATAATTTAGTGTTATTTTAAAATCAGTGCCTAGTTTTATCTTTATGACAGAAACGCATCTCAGAAAACGTTTTCCTAAAAAATTTTTAATTTGGGTAATCGTTTATTATTTGGTAAACTGACTTATCTTTAGCATATTTCGTGCATCATACTTCTAAATCAATTTTGTAATTTAATAATCCCAAACCACGTAAACGGTTTGAATTTTCAGGGTAAATTTGCACCCACTTTGTGGAAAATAGGTTTATCAGTCATGCTAGTAATGTCTTGTTTCATTACGTTACTAAGCTGATTGTATCCCATAGCAGAAAAAATTGATTATGTTTGTAAGTCTAACTAAATTTTTTACAAAAATTTCTTTTAAGTCTGGTAAAGTTATGTTCGTTAGAATCGAATGGCCAGTGTACCATCTGTATAACTCGAAAATCAGTTTATCCTATTTAACACTTTGAAGTTAATTTCATAACTATCAAAAGAAAACAACACAGATTATGTTGATAAAATATCTAAGATGATGAATTTTTTACATTAATAACGACGTAATTTTGTTTGTATGCAGATGTGAATATATTTCGTGATATCAGTCATCGTTAGAATAGGTTGTAATTAAGTCAAACAGGTACTTGAAACATGTTAGACTCTAACCAACCAGGAGCCTCTTAAGCAACACTATATTTCACTATACGTGTACACGCTGCGAAATATATAACAGAACCATCCTCATCTACAACAAAGATGAATGCGGACCACTCCAGCCATATAAAAGTCAGAGTTTACAGAACCTTTTGAAAGACTTTAATATTTCGTTTTCATTTATTTACCTCCCCCCCCTTCCCCTTAATTCCTTGTGGTTGTAGAATCAAATTTTATAAGACATTGCATTCGCTATTAGGGATGCCACGGGTTCAGTTACCAATCTGTTCGATTGAGATAAACAATTTTTATTTAATTACGCCAGGCAAATGCGTGGCTGGTTTTCCACTGTACTAAATGGTTACATTTTCCCTAATTACTATTTTTCATAGCCTCTGTGCAATCTATAATGACCACGCTGTCGACGAGATGAATACTACCCACCTAACTGACGTTGGGAATTTTGGAAATTACAGATATCATAGTATTACTGTTAATACGGTTACTGTGAACAGTATTACCAAGAGTCGCTTAAAAAATAACATTTTCTTAAGCATATGATGATGTAAAAAGTTTAAATATATCGATTTTTCTGTCTACAAAGGTTCTGTATTAAAAAAAGTTTTATCTCCTGAATATACAATAAGATCTAATTGATATAAAAAAAATTCAGAAATGAATTTAAAATTTATGAACTACCTTGCAATAACTTCGTCTAAACTTAGTCCCGTGTAAGCTTTAAGCATATCCCTACATGTAGCAGAGATTGTGAAAGAGATTTAAAAAGGTTATTATTTGATTTTACTCTTTGTGTATTAAGATTTAAATTCAGTTTAAAAATAAGTTACAATTAAGTAAAATTGTAAGTAACTGAAGTACTTGAAAGACATTCCAGGTGGGAACTTTGTGGACCCGTTCAAAGAACTTCCTCCAACTCCAATGTAATATATCACTTTTATGCCCTGCTTTACAAAACAAGCGCTGTATCACACCGTACACACCATTAAGATCCAATAGAAATTTTACTTGTTAAAATGTTGGTCAACATAATTCAATTCCTCATTCCGTTGAATATTATTTGCTTATGACATACTTTTTTCGGGTTCTAGTTTATAAAAATACATTTTTGTTCATAGAATCCAGGAAAAGTTCTCGACAGAAATGAAAATTTTCGATACAAAAATCGTTTCACTCTAGGAAACTACTGATTGTTCAAATTATCACTATAAGTACGTCAAGTCAATCAGTAACGATTTTGTTTTCATTCTTTTTTGCACTAATTGTGACATCATATAAACCACGTGTTCTGAAGAGGGCGTTCTAAAAGTATACATGAACTTCTAAATACCTCATAAACGCAGTTGCAACTACAAATTTTGTTGTAAGGCCTCGTAACTTCAAGGAGTTAACAGCAGCAATAACTCTGAAAGGCTTCATGTGCAGTTAAACAATTGTCTGTGTTACATGCACTACAATCGAGTGAAATGGAGAAACGGTAACACGTAGGACTCGCTTTAGAGAGGACGCAGGTTCGATAACCGACTCCGGGCATCCTGAGTTCAGTTTCTCTTGTTTTCCCAAAATCGTTCCAGGGGAGTTATTGGATGGTTACTTAACAAAGGCCATGGCCGACTCCTCTCCCAGCTCCTGTCATTCTACTAAGTTTTGTGTCGCCGTCTCTAATGGCCTCATGGTCCACGAGACGTAAAGACCATACCCTAAAAACTGTAAAAAAAAACACGATTCCACGGGCTGCATGGGAAACTGTAAGTAAATCTCTTAATAACTTTATATTTTCAAATATATATATATATATATATATATATATATAAATAAACAGATAGTAGGCAATTATAGACCAATATATTTGCTATGTTGCTTTTCGAAAGTATTTGAAAAAATTGTTCACAGACATTTAAACTTTTATACAAAAAATACTATATCAAACAATCAGCGCGGATTTCAAGTTGGTAAAACCACCTGTACAAATTTGTTTAATTTTGTAAATCATTTATATGGAAATGTTACATCTAGAAACCAAATTGATGTAATATACTTTGATTTAAAAAAAAAGCATTTGACACGTGTCAGTACTCAATAATTTTGAATAAACTTTCTAATTTAGGTTTAAACACAACATACATTAAGTGGTTTGCTAATTTTTTTTCAAACAGAATGTTCACGGTAAGACTCGAAACAAAGTTCTCCACTTCCTATCATGTTTCATCAGGTGTTCCACAAGGAGGTAACTTGTCGCCTCTACATTTTAATATATTTATTAATTATATAAATCATGTTACAAAAAGTTGTAAGCCAGTCCTCTATGTAGATAATTTGAAATTATATAAGAACATTAGCAATATGAGTGATTATATTGATCTACAGAATGACATTCTAGCAGTGTATAATTGGTGTTTAAATAATCAAATGTCTCTTAATTTAGAAAAAACTGTATGCATTTCGTTTACAAGGAAAACCAATAGTATTACAAACACATACTTCATTTTAAAACATGACATTAAGCGAGTTGATTATATCCGTGATCTTGGAGTGATACTTGATTGCAAATTAAACTTCCATCATCATGTGGACAACTTAATTAATAGCTCTGTGCGTATATTAGGTTTAATAATATCCTGCAACTACACCGGACTCCTTGCTTTGTTTGTATTATTCTTTAGTACGATCAAAATTAGAATACTGTTCAGTAATTTGGAACTCTATTACAGCAACAGATTCTAAGAGAATAGAAAAGTTACAATGCAATGTATTTAGAACTATATTTAACAGGTTCCCAGCTAATAATTCTAACTTTGACTACAATAATATATAATAATAACATAACGTCTTTATTAATAATGTGGTGAAGTTAAGGCATTTTACCTTTTCTTACACTTAACCACTTAAATTACATACAGTTTTATATATTATTAAAAATTAAGTGCTTACAACTAATAACAAGTAGAATTTTTGTTTAACAATTTTTGAAATTTTAATGAAATTAGAGGTTTTACCATGTGAACTTAAAAATTAACTAAACCCTAATTACAAAAAATAAATAAATAAAACACTGAAAAAAATACATCACAGATAAAAACTCATTCACTCGAATAGGGCTACAAAGATTCCAGCTATTCATAATTAATGGATCACTCTAACACGTTAATTAATAATTACATCAGGAAGTTTTAAGTGCAAATAACAATTTTGTACACTGGATTCAAAACGTTTTGATTCTATATACAAAGGATGAGATAAAATAAAACTTTAGACACTGTAGCTATTTTGTAGGTTAAAAGGTTTTCACATATCCACGAAAATTTATTTAATTTAATTAAGATCACATTTTCCTATTTAGTGTATCACATTCATTCCTGTAAAAATACATCTGCACACATACAATTTCAAATCCATCAACATTCACACGCAAAACGTCTTTAGAGTCCAAAACACATTCACTTATACACAAAAAATTAGAGATACTCATAAAAACCAGATCATATTTGTACAAGTCAATGTAACACATTCACAGCCGTAAATAAATAAATATATTTATATATACATATACACACATGCATACATATATATGCATACACATATACATATACATATATACACATACACATATACATATACACACATTATATCGGCACACATACAGTTTCAATGTCTTCAACATTCACACGTTCATACATCTAAAGAGCCCTTAGAACCAAATTCACCTGCTAATTATTGAATTATTTCAAAGTTGCAAGCATAGAAAACATGTTTACCGGTACTTGTTTAGTTACTGTTATATACTCGTGTAACTACTGAAATAGCACTGCATAATACGGATGGAAGTAAAGGGAAGAATTATTTAAGATTTACGTATTCTGTTACTATGGATTTAAATGATTTATTAGTTAAAGAATCTCTAGCCAACTGAGGGAGATCATTCCAAATTCTCGTGGCTATTACAATAAAAGACGGGCCGTAAAAGGATTTGTGCTGAGGAAAAGACAATTTATTTTGTATTTGTGCCCTTGTATTTTGATTGTGAGCGTTTGTGTACAGGAAAGCGAATCTTTTTGAAAGAAACTCTGGGCGCCCTGTTCTTAATACTTTTTTTAGAAGTGTCGCAACATGTACTGCACGACGTTTCTTTAAATCAAGCCATTTAAGTTTATTCCGGAATTTAGATACGTGGTCTTTATGTTTCAGATTAAAAATGAGTCGGATGGAAGAATTTTGAACTGTTTGTAATTTGGTATTTAATTCTTCGGATAAAACATTGTAAACCACATTAGTAAGCTAAAAAAGTTCAAAACTCGCACTTTAGAAACAAGACGTTCTATATATAATGCTTTATTTCTAATCAATTCATTTCTTTCATATCACTCATGTTCTGCCATTAGTAAATATATCTGGCTTAGAGTTCCAAATTACAACGATAGAAGTAGTTGTACTTTTGGTACAACTAATAAAGAAATGGACCTAGTTAAACGATGTGTTCTAATGTATAATAAATCATTTAGTGGCTTTGATCCCTTCATTGGAAGGAAAACCACATTCCAAAATTTATCAAGACATTATAAAAGTTGAATCTGTTTTACTTTACAAACAGTTACACTCGACCTAGGTTGGTTATAGATAATTATCGCGGTACATTGCCCCCTCTTTTTGTTAATGTCTTTCCTTGTCCTGTGTTTTTTTTTTGTGTTAGTATTGTCGGTCTATTTGTTTGTGTTACTGTTGCTTGTATAATAATCACATTTTTGTATGTCGTTTGAAATGTTTTGTGTTTTTGTATGTCATTTGTAATGTTATATGTTTTTTGTATTTGTCACTCTGTTATTGGCCTCGGCTGTTGAGTGGCACAAAAAACAGTATAATAAATAAAGAAATATATATATAAATATATATATATATACATATATATATATACAGGATGCGGAAAAATTACATGTGTTAAATGTAGGAGTGGCTCGGGGGTACTATAACAAGTATTTTGAAGATAGGAACCATGGGCTTCTTACTTAACGTTAAGTTGTTACACGCGTCCGAAGTTACTCGTCATGGATTGCGTACTTCAAGGCACGTCTTTGTTTACATCTGAGCCAGCGCTGTGAGCCGTCAACACCAGTGCTTTCTTGCCGATTTTTGATGTGTGAATTAAAATAAAGTACGCAGAAAAATAAAAAAGTACAAAACCGGATGGTGTTTGAAATACAAAAAGGCAAAAGTTTACAACACATGTTCAAAGTTTCTTCCAACGACATCCCGGCAATGTTCACATCGACGTAAGATTGATTGGCGAACACGTTCGAACACACCGGCCATGTGTACTGCTCCACGATTCGCGGTACTAAATTTTCCTCGCTTTCAACATGGGTCGCGTAAACAATGTCTTTGATACATCCCCACAAGAAAACATCAAGGGGCGTTAAGTCAGGGGAACGTGGGGGCCACCTCACCGGTCCACCCCTGCCGATCCACCTGTCACCAAATTCATCTGTAACAACTCAACGGTAAGTCAGAGGCCCATGGTACCTATCTTAAAAATACTTGTTTTAGTACTCCCAAGCCACCCCTACATTTAAGAAGTGTAATTTTTCCGCGCCCTGTATATGAAACTCCGTACACATTAAGTAATCAAAGAACATAACAAATTTTCTGCCAAAAATACAGATTTATCATGCAGTAAGAAGCATATATTGAATCTGTAGCAACCCAGGAACCACTCATATTATTTAAATATTCATAATACTGTTGTGTGTATGTGTGTGTGCGCGTGCACAGGCCACATAACAGTAATACGAATATTTAAGGTAGTATGAGTGGTTCCTGGGTTGCTACAGATGCAATATATACTTCTTACTGCATAATTGTACAAACCTTTGATCACTATTTATGCGTCCCATCACATTAAAATGTGTGAGATAAAATAACTGGATCCTCTTTGCGACCCTTACCTTCAAAGATTTAAAACGTTTCTCAGTACAGAGTAAGACGTTATCGACTATTTATTGTTTTAAAAGGTTAAACTTATTCGAATTCGCGAAAACTCATATTCTGCTCGAAAAGATCATACCTTAATTTTCAAGTAGTAAAGTAAATATTTGGAACAAATTCATTCATACACCAGAAAATAGTTTTTCTTAGACCATTGCAAATTTATTAGGAGTTCTTGTGACTTTATTTAATAATATCCATATATTCATTGTAATCATATTTGCAACAAACAGATATGGCCTGATCTACGGCGCAAAGTATTTATATATGCCAAAAGACGTGGCTATACAGGCATGAATCCAATATCAAGAATGATATGCTCTGGGGATTTCTACAGCATATATTACAGTAATGGTGTTTGTGTTCTCAGGTATGAGGTTCGGCCAGATGCAAGTGAAGACAGCTCTGGTACACATACTGACTACATTCAAGGTCAACACAATAGCTGAGACGCCGCAGCCTCCACTGGCTATAAGACCAGGTCCACTTGTAAATATTCCCAGGAAGGATATCGTTCTAGCATTCGAGAAGATTAAATAAAATACTATTACTATATGTTACTGATTTCAGTTATAATTTTCTTGACTTGAAATAATTCATATGCCTCATTATTTATAATGTTCTTATACTGGAACAAAGTGTTTCTCCGCATCTATATACGTACAATAAACGTTTTACAAAACTTACAGCTACAGAATTTATTTTTACTCGCATGAATGGGTATAGTACAATTTTATCAAAAAGTTTGACGCAGTGGCAAAACTGTGAACTTACATCGGATATGACACAGAATCTATCCTCTGCTTAACCATTAATATGTCAGTATTTTGTAGTTTCCTGATATTACTCCAACGGTTACACCGTGAAAATTGTACACTAACGTAATCTTACTAGTGCATGATATACTAACATAATGCAAATTACATTACTTTTTAAATGAAATGTTACATCGTGGAATAACACCGTCATTTTTGATCAGGGGTGTAATTTAGGCGCTCAGGGGGGGGGGACAGATGCCCCCTCCCTGGATTTAGAATTTGAAGTGAATAAAATATATTTTTTTGTATTTTGTTATTTAAATAGTACTAAATTAAGCAAATAAAACTGAAGTAGTATTATTGACATTTCTAATTTCTACGTGCTTAATTAAAAAAACGATGCAACAAGGCCACTGTCGCCGAAAAAAATCCCCCTGCCACCCTAGAAAAACCAGAAATGACGCCTCTGTCTTTGATGCTGTCTGATTTTTAGCAAAGGATTGACATAACACGCTGATACTAAATATGTGCGAAGGCTTTTACGACTTTGAACCTACAAGACTGCGAATGAGGTTGTAAATATGACAGCAAGACCATAGGTTAACATGGAAATAGTTTTAATGTATTCGAACCAAAATATATAAAGGAAGAAAAAACTGTTTGACTGCCAAGAAATTGCTAAATTTTTCAGCGTTAGAGATATATATTACGTTGTATATTAGAAAACGTATGATATTTTATGCATTTGTTAGAAAATCCACTATAAATTCCCCACGCATACTGAATATGTGAAGATTATTATGACAAATACACAGTCTTAAGAAGATAAGAATACAGCATACCTTCAACAACAGTTTACAGAGTGACTTATTAATTTATGATTTCTTATACATGCGAATTACGCAATGTATTTTGCTTATATAAGTTCCTTATCTTTGTCGGAAACCAAATTTAAAAAACCTGAGTAGTTTTCAACCAAGATTTGGTGGCATTGATTTGTGGATTATCTTAATGTAATGGGGATATATGGAGTTTCCTGTTCATCTTGCATGTAATGTACAGTACATATGACGGCGACTTAACATGTTAGCAGACAAAACATTATTTGAATCATTCAAATGTCACAGAGATAGCATGTAAGTTATTTCCTAGCTTGTGCACAGATTTACTTGTTGCTTTAAAACCAATACGTGACATTTTATGGCTGAAGTAGTGTCGCCATTTTGGATTTTTTTCTTCATCATAGATCTGGTTTCTGTTACATTACTGGAAATTTAACTTCTTTTAGTTCATAAAATATGAAAATATGTACAGTTAGAACTTATGACATAGCAAACAACTGTATGAAAGTTATTTCTGAAACCATTCAAAGTAACTAACCAATTTTCTATTCCGATTGTTTCTACTGGCTAGACTAACACAAGCAGTCCATCAATATGAACATATGAATCACAGAGTCATACTCTGCGCTATAACGTAGTTATAATTCTAATAATTATATTAAATTAGTTTTAATCCTAAAAATTAATACCTACGCCTTGCCAGCGATCGTTCTCCATTAATGATGATATTATACTTACGAAAGTGATTGTTCACTTGTGCATTGCTTTCAGCTCACGTGAACAAACACGTTTCGCAATATCTGCATCTTGCTACCAAAGCATAACAAAAATTCGTGACTGTGCTTTTACACAAATCTTCGTATGTCATGCTTCTTATTCACTGTTTATTTCTAGTTATTCTTTCGTAACCATATATTCTCACTGTGAATTTTGTTCAAAATCTCGTAACACTTGCGCTAAATGTCACTCACAGCTACTTCGTTGATGATCGAACTTCAGAAGGCTAACTTGCTGAAACTTTACCTTAACCTGTATGTGTCTAACCTGAAACCCAATACCGTGCTCTTAGAACAGCTATGACACAGCGCCTGTAAGCTGACAAGTAGATGTACTGATTATGGCAGTGTAAGGTCATCAGTCAGGAGCGGAATATTGTATTTGAATATTACTATTGACAAATATATGTTGTCATTCCTTCACAAACAAGTCCCCATCTTAGGGGACGTAAGTTCAGTTACCATTGTAACATTCTTCGGGGATTTACAGGGACTTTGTGAACCAGTATTTTGCCAAGTGAGGAAGTCTATAATATTGCATTGTGTCGTAATTCTTCTGCTCGTGTTAATACCCTCAACCACGCCAAGGCGGTGAATTTGTGTTGGATTATATTAAAGTATAGTTTTTTCAGCTTCATAGTGAGGTAATTATCTTGCAAGAATAATGACGTAAGTTTCTTCAATTGGTTAACAATCAATTTCGTTCTTTTCTCCGTTGAAAAGATGTGTTACTTTGTTCTGGTTATTAAACTATCTTTCTGAATATGTTGAGATAGTGTTGAGATAGTGTTTAGATAGTGTTGAGATAGTGGTTAACATTTTGCTACTGAAGTAAGGGTTTATTGTTTAGCGCAGCACTTGTCTGCCTTGAGCGAATTGCGTACATTCGTGTATAGCCAAGGTCACACTGTGATAAACGCCTTTTCCTGAACTAGCTGACAGTATAGTTAAATATCCGGCGATACACGAGCCTAAATACAGTGAGGACAGACGTTATTTTGTATGAGATAAATGCATGTAGAAATAAATGTCTTCATTACGAAAATGCTCCTACAGGTAGTTCGGGATAAAGTAAGAACTTTTGAAATTCTAGTTACTTTTCTTCCTTTCAGATTATTTATATTCTAGTGCCATATTTTGATGTAAACAAACCACCCTCAATATTAATAAAAGAGTATATTATGTAAATTATTCAAAGTTAATGCCTTAAGTTACAGTAAGTAATATTCATTAATATGTTTTCTACAGAAGTTGGTGTTCGAAAGTGCTCAATTTTGTGCGAACTTCTTATACAGCGGTTCCTAAAACAAGTTTAAAAATTGCTCTGGAAGAAATTTTCACCTAATATAACTTTGACTATGCCAAATTAAAAATTTACCTGCGCTATCAAATTATAATATCAAACTAAATAAATCTGATTTTGTCTACCCAACAAAATTGGTTTTGCCAGAGTAATTACACATGACAACGAATTATTTAGTTGACAAATATTTGGAAATTTCTGTGACATTTAATGTTACAGATATATTTGCACGTGTATTTAATGGTGCTTTGTGCAGAAAATTTTTTACAGAAAACGAAAAATAATGAAAAAAACTTGGAAATATACACCTGTGTAAATATCATTCATTCAAAGGACCACGTTTTAATTATGATGTGTCAACAGTCAGCATTCAGTCTTGGCCGTATATACTAAGGAACTATTATCATTGCAATAGGTATAATGGTTCGAATCTCGGTGGAGTCCCGTATCTGTCATTTTAATGGTTTGGAATAAGAGTATGTTTACTGTTAAGTATATTTATATTTCATTTATTTCGACATGTATGATCAAGTTACTTCGTTGCACAAAGCACAGCTTATGAGCTGACTAAATGTTTTTTCAGTGTGGTGTGACAGGTGGCCCAGTGACACGTGTACCCCGTGTCGAACTTGTAGGATTAGAATTAAATATGTATCTAAAAAAACAGACTTCTTCCTGCCATTGCTGTGAATGTCAAGGGCAATATCCATACTTTGTAAATACATATAGGAGCAACGACCAGACTGATGGAGCAAAACTATAGTAACGAAATGTTACGTCACTGTTCGAAAGTGACATTACATTTCGTACTAGTGAATCAGGTGAATTTAATTCTACCAAAAAGTTGTAGAGTTGTCACTAAAATACATCCAACTTCGTTAAGATAATGTTAATTCTGTTTTTTGCGCAGTTTTCTGGTTACTGTGGAGAAAAAAACATTGTTACTCTTGATGGGTATGGAAAGGTAAGGCTTCGTGCACACGACTAGAATACTCGTCGATAATATATGAAATACTGTTCTTAATTCCATGAGACTTTTTTGCCGAGTAGGTATTTTGTTTGTTGACGTCTGTTTACACAGCACTAGGTGGTAGTACTGTTCTAATTTATCTTTTGTGGCCTCTCGCTTATGGCTCGAGAACCAGGGAAACATAAATTAGACAGGATGATAAGGGTAAGAGAAATAGATCAAGTAGGAGGAGACACTCTTTAATACTATTAAGAATACTAGTACATAGATACAGTATAAAGTAATATTGGAAGAAAGGATAGAGAGATAGGTGAGACAGGAACTAAGGATCAGGATTGCTCTCCTTCCCTAATAAGCAGCGTGGCTTAATGCTCACCAGTGTGCCGAACGCCGTGGTCGTAGCAGGAGAAGTCCACGTCGCCAATGGGTTCCTGCTGGTCTCGATCCATGACCTCTTGGTCCCGTCGCCGCTCGAGAGAGACTCCTCGTGCCTCTCGTCTGTAGCCTTCCACCACTCTTCGCGCCCCACCTCTTATCACCTTTTTCCAGCCTTTTGATTGGCCCCTTATGACGTTAAGAGTGGAGCCTTCCCTACTGCAATTGCGGCTTCCCCATGCCAAAACAGTCCTAATTATTTCCCCGACGTAATGGCATTTCAAGCAGCCCGGTGTTGCATTGCTCCGCCGGTCGTTTACAGTTTTGTGTTTACAAAACTCCCCTGGCCTCAATCTTCTGTTACCGAGGCGCTATCGGGTTGGGAAATCATAACAGTAGGCTACGATTTGTTTTCGAGAAAAAAAGTTAAAAGTGGTTTTTAAAAAAATTATGTCTTGAAGCCACAAATGACATAAAAACTTAAAACTTTGATTTTTATAGTTTTAATTGTGATAATATCCAGGCCTCTGTATTAACCAAATGACAAAAATACTCGCATTTTGATATGAAAGTATTTTTATCCCAAAACTTCTCACGCAGAACTTTATAGATGTTAAGATTATTTTCAAATAAGAACACGAATATTTTTTAAATTCGCTTACTATAGAGGCCTTGATATTATCCCGTTAATAGATGCCAGCTCATCGTTCTTACGTCCTAAGAAAATGCTAAGAAATGTTAGGTTTGTGGTGGTCTAAACGTAGTCGTATTTCTGGAACAAACCACAGAAAATGTTTATCAAAGATTTGGCAATTTTCTATTTAAATTACCACGCATGTTTCCACCAGTGCTTTTATCATGACGATGCTAAACCTGTCCTAATATTTATTACACCTTGTAATTCGTTTGAGTGTAATATAATTTTGTTTTGTGTGTCTTTCGGCTCTCAGACGCTGTCACGGGTTTCAGAAATAGAGCTTCACATGTTTTAGTGGAAGTTCATATTTAACTGGAATATTTTTACCATCAAAATACTGAACTACATGTTTCGCATATACGGAATATACAGAATTTACAACCAAAACCCGAGAAAATTACATGCCCTCCAGTCGATGCGAGGATTCTGCGATTACTTGTCTCTGGCTGTACAGAATGTCTTCTATTAGAACAGAAGAGGATCTACATAGTTTGTCATTACTCGCCTATACAACTTATTCGTAACTTTGTAGGAGTAATCAGTTATTTGATAATTTAATTGTAATTTGGCAAGAGCTAAAGTTCAGAAATGAAGGGGAGAGGGATGCTGAACAATTTAGTGCTTTAAAGGAAATGGAAATGATTTTAACTTATCTTCAAGTCTCCGCGATATAACGAGAAGTTTGTGTGGACTGGATTGTAAAGGACACTCGAATTCAACAGCGTATTTAGGTTAAACTACACTGTAAACGTTTCGTAAAATTATATGACACAGTATAATTTTACTCTAAAAGTTTCGTAAAATACCAGATACTGTAATATGTCGTTAAATCGAGAATAACTTCACCAGTATGTGTATCTGTCAAATTACAATAAAAATGTACGTTAAATAACAAATTAGTTATATTTTCACAACTTCTTTTTATTGTTAAGAAGTTGCCGTGTTGTTAAATTTACCTGCAGTTACCAACATAAATCTACATAGATATACGAGGGTATTTTAAAACACGTTAAGTATTTTACTTCAAAATTGTTGTGTAATCTGAATTACCGTATTTGTGTTTATCGCATTACACTTAATGATAAGTGTTAAATGACAAATGACATGTATATTCACAACTGCATATAATTCTACAAAAACACAAAATTGTTGTTAGAACTACTGCACAGTTATCAGTATAAAGACACACAACTAAAGAAGGGTAATTTTGCAACTGTGGTGTATTTCTATTACAAAATGGTAATGTATTTTAACAAAACAGATACTTTCAAACGACTTCACATATGTCTACACAAATCGCCATAGATAAATTTAGTGAAATAACACTTACATGGACAGGGTAATTTAACTATATTTGGTAAACTGCTACACACAACAACATCCTGTATAATCTGAATTACCGCCTTTGTGTTTGTCATATTACATTAACAGTAAGTGTTAAGTGACAAACTACTTATGAATTTACGACTGCTTTTTTTGTTCAAAAACCTAGAATAGTAGTTAAATTCGCTGTACAGTTTCCAGTATAAATATACAAAAATATAGCCGGGTATTTAACACTTTTAATGTATTTTCACCTCAAAATTACTGTGTGTTTTAACGAAACAACTGCTGTAAAATAACCCCACCAGTGTGCTTGAAACACCGTAATAAGTTTTTTAAAGGCATTTAATTTACTTATCGTACTATGATTCACCGCATATGTACCTATCAAATTATATAATATTTAATATGTTGAAATTCAATAAATGTATGCATTTCTTACTGTTTTCATATTATGCAAATAACCGAAGTGTTGCTAAAGGCCATCTCAAAATACCAATACATTAACACACAAGGGTTCCATAAAATCATATGATCTCCGCTGAATGTCCCAGAATGATGTATTAACGATGATATGCTACGGGTACTTCCTGCCCCCCTCCTTTTTTTAATCTCAGTGTATATGTTGGAAGATAATGGTACCTTGAGCATTTTCTTTCTGTTTAGCATTTCTAAGATAGATAACATTGATAATGAACGTTCACAGTAAAGTGAACACTTTTGAAACAATCCTTGTTCTATTGTTTTGCAACGTCTTCGAAAATTGTTTCTGACTGCTAACAAATGGTATATGAAACAATATCACTGCACGTATCTGCAAACCAAATTCCAAATTTTCTACTGATTATGAATTGATTTTTTTCATAGAACATTTAAGAATGAAATAATAATTTAAAGTATTCTGAATATCTTGTACATACAACTCTACATTATTTACATTTATAATATGTCGTAGAAAACATCTGCGAAAGATTCTGAAAGAAATTGCAATAAAAGTTCGCAAATTCTGTAATATATTTTAGTAATGAATAATTCAATTTTTTATTTAACCGTCGAAGTTTCAAAACGTTTACAGTCATATCTCGTGCTAGTTAGGAGTTTCCCCGGTAGACGTGGAGTGCTTGAGTTCAAAAGAGACTTCACGGTAGAATCGCTAGATGGCAGTGTAGTCGCACATTTTTGCTGGATCTCAAGAGACAGTAGGTTCATTCGTGTGGTATGATCTTTCTGCTCTTGAGAGCAGGTGAGATCTTCCAAGAGTAGCTAGTGAGCGGAAAGAGTAGTTGCGACGACGACCCGAACGACAAAAAGAAGGAATCTCTGCACGCCCGAAAGCTTCCGAAGAAACAGTCCCCGAGTATTACCGAACACTCACCGAGGCAACAACTGTTTATAAAATTAGTGGCGGACTGAATCGTTTGTTTACTTTATTTGCATTTTGCAATAGGCTTCTTGTCAATGTTGATTTGTGGAATACACGCTGTGTTTGGTTGTGAGAACATATGTATGCCGTATAGGGCGCACTGAACACGTGAAACGATATTGTAAGTAGAACATGTTTTGAAAAAGGTTCATTCTGACTTGCTGTTTGCCCGATAACTCGATACGTCCTTCATTTATAGCTTTGCTTTGTGTTTATTTAATTGAGCTCGCATATAGTCATTGATCACGAGTCTGAAATGAAAAAGACAATCTTATGAAGGTATAATTTCTGTACGAACGGTCAAATAAATTCCACTTGTGTACGAATTCGTAAACAGTTCGGTTAAGGAAAAAAGTCACTTTTCAGCTTTGTTAATTTCCAGAAACTGCTTTTACAATTATGGTATTTTCCGTTGATATTGTTTGTATGTTACGTTTCTGTTAGCTGCTTTTATGATAAACAAATTGATACTGAAACGTGTTCAACAATCTCAAAATAAACTCGCAGAGGTCTGGCATATTGCAGTTCAAACACAAGATTTTACATGTTTATATCGTCAGTTAATCCTCTCTAACAAATTTTAAATGCTTAACAGAGGTTAGATTAGGTGGAAAATTTATGTGTTTTGTATGTGTATGTATAGTTCCTAGAAACGAGTCTTGTACGACTCATTGGAACAAACAGTGAAAGAATAAAGAAAATTGCTCGCCATACAAAATAGTTAACTTACTTGGAAACTGGGATACACCATAAAATATAGCCTGCCAACCTAATTGCAACAAACAAACCAGTTTAAAATTTGAAACTGTCAATGATAAGTCCTGTACGTCATTAGGTCATACCTTCACGTTTTCTATATTGTAAGCCACAGGAGCTCTTAAATATTATTGTATAATATGTTTTAACTGTCAAGTTAAAAGTACCTACATCAGTGTGTAACTATACATAGCATATCAATAAACATTTTTACATTTGAAATTTATATTTTATATTTTGTAATAACCAGCATGTGTGAATGTGGGGTAATAAGAAAGAACGTATAAAGTTACAATGCAAATTGTGTGCATTAATGAATTTCTAACATATGTTCCATTTGTAGGTCTACATTTAATGTGAATGTAAAAAATCATTAAGCTTTTGTGTTCAAAATTGACAAGAATTTCTACATCATAAAAAAATACTCCTTGACAACATAACCCTGTTTGTTCTCTATCATTCGATAACTCTACTTGCAGAGAATTAATAAAATATAGTATGATGATACATCATCTCTCCCTTCCTTTTTACACTTTTCAATATTATTACTGTCAAAACTTATCCTCATGATTCTACATAAGTCAATTATAATTAAACTTGTTTGAACAGTTACAATGCTTTGAACAAAAACGTAAATTAATAATATAGCATCTCAAAATTAAAACTGCCGTATGATCTGACGAGCACCACCTACCAGGAGCTTCTTAAAACACATTGTAGGCTTGGAAGCAAAGTTATGGTAAGGGCAGCACTGACACCCTGGCCTGGTCACATATTGCTGCTCTTACATGTAAGGTAATGACTGATGTGCAGTGTTTGTCACATCACTGGAACTATGTAGCCTATAGGTCTTCAGGCGATGACCCTGTCGTTGTTGAAAAGTCTTCGGTGGAGTATATTATAGAATTCCTGAATAATTTATTGTATATCTAAATACTATGTTGTGAGATAACTTGGTAGAAATGCCATTTGTTGCTATGTTGGACAGCTTGGGAGTTGTTTTTTTTAATTGCTTTAAAGTACCCAACAACACTTATGTGTTTTGAGTGAACTGTGTACTGTACTGGGAACACATAATAGGAAACAATATGACATGTATTTCTAACCTGCTTCATCAATGTTCAACTCCCAATTAGACAGGCAGCTTATTTTTAAACAACTACTTCTTTTTCCTGATACTTACATGTGTTTTCACACTGCATTAAACTGTATTAGTCTGACGTCATACAGTACTATGACTACTAGACGGAAGCACGCTAACTGTAAATATAAGTGTGTGTACATGTGTCTATCATAACATTTATTTTACGTTAAGTCTATAAACCATGTAATGTAACACTTGCAGTTACAATAGGGTTGTAGAGTTTATCTTAAATTCAAATTACATAGTGACAGTACATATATATGGCTTAACAAATGGGCAGTGTAGTCATTTCCAACTGAACTGATGGTTCAGATAAATATAAAATATGTGGCAGGAATCTGCTATGTCCTATAGTTAGGTTCTATCACAACATGTGCGTAGAGTGTCTTATGAAAACAATGTAAAACCAAAATCAGGATGTCGTTACTGAGAACCAAATCCAGATCCTATTGATTGAGGGTCAATGGTTTTACCACTTAGCACAAAAACATTATGATTGCTTCACAGCACACTGTTTTGTTTAAACAGTTTATTGTATGCTACTGAAGCTTTAATATTATAAAAAAATTAAGATAAGTGAGTCAGCAATTTAAAAAATGACTAACATTAGTCACATTTACTTAAGTATTTGATTTGCTATTTGCTGCAGTTTGGCCTATAGAACTTATTTTGCAGTTGGCTGAAAATTACCAATTTACTATTCCGTATCAAGGAACTGATACATTCAAGATGTAATCAAATTGTTAGTAAGGGGAACTTGATGCAAGTCTTTTTGCCATATAAGTTGGTGTGATATTTTGTATGTTATAGTTTATAGTACCAATTGATTTAAATTCCTGACGTGTATACTTACACTTGGCATTTATATGATCTAGTCAACCTTTCTATCCAACAAATAAATGTAAATGTAACACGCAACATTACTGCAGTCCTAGTGTCGGTGACTACGATACTCCGTAATTGTAATAAAAACCACATATTATTTGTGTGAGAATTTTTGTTTCTAAATTGTGAGGTGTATCTATATTTGGCTAATAGTATTTCAACCAAGTATTACATGCCCTCTGATAGCTTCACGTAGGCCTACTTGATAGATGTACACTGTGGAAAATGGAAAGGGAATTAGCCAGGGCCTGTATTTAGGAATCATCACAGCTGATGTGAATTATGAGAGGATCTTCCAGATTGTGATGTGAAAGTCCAATAACTGCTCCAACTCACTCTATTTACTGCTCTCCCAATATAGTATGGTTATCTGGGGGTAATGGTTGTAAACAATGCCATAGGGTCTGATTGTGAACTTCTTTAATTTTTGTTGTGTAAATTACTGTCAAACTGTGCATAATGGATTGCGCTGTTAAAAAGTTTGTCAAATGCAAAGTGTGTGTTGTGTTATACATCTCCATGTTAAGAAGGCATAATACATAATTCAGTACTTAGTGCATTCATTGAAAATTTAAGGTTTCTCGAAGTCACTGTGCAGAGAGCAGAAAAGAGCAGCCCTAGACAAAAGATTTTGCCAACTTTATGAGCAAAAACCATTTCCGAGTGAGACAATTTTGAGACATAGCCTACTCTCTGCCGTTGGTATTTTGTACACTCATGTAACAAGACAGATTGCGCTTAATAAGTGTACGTCACTCTAGGTAAACGTTTGCTCGTAAAGGTGGAAAAAACTGATATCTAGGCTTTCACTTTCCTAGGTTTTTTTTTTACTATATTGGCTTACAAAATCCTAGTTACTGTAACTGACAGTTTATGTTTGACAATTTTTTTTATTTATATAATATTAAAAATCCAGATAGTTCACAACAGCTGACCCGTAGCCTTCTTTGTTTTATTGAATATTGTGTAGTGTATTTTATTCTCGCTAATAATTACTTTATTAGATTGAATATAGACCCTTGTATATGTACTGTTACTACTATATTCATAATTCCTGCGTAGCAATATACAGTAGATCGTGTTCACATCGTTTGCATACAATGTACCACTGACATGAAGTGGTTCAGTGAAGGATAAAGGTGACAACAGGTAAAAGGGTAGGTAGGTCCACTTAAATTAGTCCTTTCAAATAACAATCACTTGTGTAATATGATAAAAGTACCAGGTACCTACAGAAATGGAATAAGCACAGATACTTCAGCAGTTTTTTATAGCACCTTTAAGGGCATGGTTTCTCTACTTTTTTATAGTAACATATTACTACCTCATATATGAGATAGTTTTTAATAAATCTAAAGACCTACACAAACAATCAAATTTTTAAATATGAGTTACAAGTTTATACTTTTTGAACCACTGAACACACTGCACCCTTTTCCCCTTGCAATTACATATTACAAAGCAATTCTGCAAATCAGTGGGCCTACAGCATCTTTACTTTTCATCCTAAGACCCACTGTTGTTACGAGTGTAGGCCTACTTCAATTAAAAAAAAATTATGGGCATCTTCAGCGGACAACGAAACGACGTGTTTATCTGCTGGCCATTCACGAGGCACGCTGTAATTCAGTGCAGCTTCTGATTAGCCAGCAGTGTTAAGTTCTGTTGCAGCAAAGTGCCTGTGTCCTCTGAAGGAGACCAGTGTTTACGTGTAGAAAAGGTTTATGTTCTTTTATATAGGGCTAGGTTTTAATTTATGTAAAATTTTACACATAATGGCTATATAAATGAGATGGTTGCCTCAACTTAGTTCTATAGGTATAATTATTTGGAGAGGATTGTTTGAATTCTTACAGATGGCCCCCTGGGTGAAAGTTTTTTGTGCGTTTTAGGTCTATAAGTACAGAAGCAGTAAGGACGAGACAACTTGGACATCACGCCTCACACTAGCCTCTAGGTGCAAGTCACAGAATTGGCGTGCTGTCTGTTTGCAGACAATGTGCCTCTATGCGACATTCGGTGGTGACCCTATCATTGAATTACTTAATATTAAATATAAATGTGTACTGCACCCATGTATACCGTTTTTAAAATATTCTACGCCAAAGATTACATACATATAAAATACCACAAAAAATTCCATTTTCGTCTTTTAGAAAATATTATAAAATAATAAGTTCTATACTCACAACTAGGCTAACGCTCGGTGGCGAGCCGACTTCTCCCATCCCCACAGCTTCAATTCTCCAGTCCCGTACTAAACCTTCCTAACTCCACAGTCACCAAATCCTCCCGCAGTGCATTACACTCCGTCCTCATCAGTATCGACTGTATCTGTATTTTTCACACCCCTTAAATCTTTTCACTAATGTTGACTTATAAGTTAATAATCCCCACAGTTTGCAGTCCAAACTGCCCCACCCCTCCTCTTCATTCATCGCCCTATACAACCTGACTAGCCTTTCCACTCTCCTTCTATCCCTCGCTGGTTTCCATCCCAATTTCTACAGCCAATAATATAGTTGGATTTGGCTCTATTACTGTCTGATTTTAAATGTATATCTTGTGTCATTTATTCGTTTGATTGTATATTATTAACATGACTTGTCCGATATCATTATGCAAAAATTTACTTAAAAATATCCAAAGAAACAATAAACTAAACCAAACTAATCTAAACATCACAAATAGGCCTAAAGTTTCTTTCCTCCTGACCATGCTTATTCCATTTATTCATCACTAACCTCGCTACCCTTGTCTTCGCCTTCTCCAGCTCCTGCACATCTACTTCCACATCGTTGCAGCATATTCCAATACTGGACGAACCATCGTGATATAATGAATAATGAACTTGACATGGGTAGGCTTCTTGAAATGCTGTTCCTAAGCATGTGTGCTGAGCAGTTTTCCAATAATCTGGTAATGGCCGAATGTCTGCACACCACTCGTCGACCAGGGCAGCTACATTTATACATGTATAATGTCAGCAATATGAAATCTACTGGATAAGTTTTATTTAGGCTACGACGACATGTATCTTTTTACTTTTGACGATACTAGTTATTTCATTTCTCTCGGTAATAAAATTACTCTCTGCATTCCTGACAAGATGCCCAAACATTTTCACGCTGCTATTTTGTGAACAAAAGTGATGCTTAAAATTAAATACACTCTCGTCTGCTTCTGATCTTGATAATTTTGAAATTAGCGACCTTTTTCCATGTTTGCTCTTTCTGCTCCTTTCCTGCTCTACCTCGGCGAGCAGAAGCAGAAACAGCTGTTCTTAAGAGAAAAAAGAGCACTTGCTCCTGCCACACGAACAACACATGAAAAAATTCTTCCGGTGAAACAAATACCAAGGAGCAGGAAAGAGCGTGAAAGAGCAAAAAGGTCGAATAGAGCATACCACACGAATACCCCTAGTGAAATGCAGTTACGAATAAAATTTAAGATTTCTAAAAAAAAATGAATAGATGCTAATCAGCGCAATGTTTACAAGCTAAATTAAGTTGCTACTTGTTTTAAATAATATATTTAACTTCAGTATACTTACCACAGTAGCAACATACGTTGGGCGAAAGGTAGGAAATTGGTTGGAAAGGTTGGCAGTATGTTGCGTTGGAAACCACACATTAAACCAACGGTTGGCTTTTGGTTGGCAATGATGGAAATATGTTGTGTAGGAATAATCCTATAAAAATAACGTTGGCCCAACATTAGTTTCCAACTGAAAATCAACTTAATGCATTTTATAAGCACAGTGATGAAATGTGTCATAATAGACACAAAATTACATGTATATCTTAAAAAAAAAACAGCCACAAATATTGTTTATGGAAATTCTTTACTCATTGGTAGAATGATGCGGATGTGTTGGAAAAACAACCGTTGGTTGTTAGAATATACGAATATGTTGGGCCGATGGGTTTTAACAACTAATATTCGACCTAACAATTTTTAAGTAAAGAATGCTAAAACATGCCATTTCATAAATATAATACAACATATACTAAAATAAAATTACTAAAATACAGTTAACGTTAAAAATGTAGTCGTTGGAGAAGTGTTGGATAAAGGTGAGAAAGAAAACTGTTGGCTATTGACAGATTTGAGTACGTTCGGCCAACGTTGTTTTTTCCACTGAATTCCAACTAAATTAGTTTTTAAAAAATAGGATTTACACATTTCTTATATAACACATAATTTCACCTCTTAACTCAAAGCATGATGGGTAAATGTTGGTATGACAACTGTTGATTATTAGCAAATATGCACATGTTGGCCAAACGTAACTTTACATCCAGTATCCAACTTAACTAATTTTGTGAAAATAACACCAGAATATTGAATTACATTGATATAATGCCATATTTTTTGAAAGAAAACTGTTAAAATGCAGTTAATGGTAATTTCTTATTCGTTGGTGGAGTGTTAAACAAATTTGAGAAAGATAACAGTTTGTTATTAACAAAGTTAAGTACGTTGGGCCAACGTTATTTTTCTAATACATTCCAACTAAATTAATTTGTAATTAATAGGATTTACACATTCCATAAAACTCAAAGAGCATTAATAAATCTATTCATAGTAATTTTTTAATTGATAGGTAGAATGATGGGTAAATGTTGGTAAGACAACCTTTGATTATTAGCAACATATTAATAGAGTGGAGGGACAATGTTGGAAGGACAACCGTTAGTTACTAGCAATTATTCCCAGCAGCAGCAAACTTTGGGTCAACGGATGGAAATCATCTTGAACTGTTGGTTAATATGTTGTGTTGGAACACTTACAAATGCAATGTTGACCCAACACTGTGAGCCAACCTAAATGTTATAAAACGACAATTTCGTGGAATTTATCAGCAGTGCAAATAAAATGATGAAGACACTTTCAGAATTTAAATGGTTGGTTGAACACTGGCAACAAGTTGGCAAATACATATTTGGCTTTTGGTGTAGATTTTTATGTTCAGTTAATGTTATAAAACCGAATTTTTTTCTTTAATACACAAAATAACATTGAAAATGGAAAATAGAGTTATGCTATAGCCTACATAATATCACAGGCTGTTAATTATACTAAATATTTTAACATTAGAAGAGAAAGTTTCAGAACAATTGAAATGGTTGGCTGACAATTAAGCGAACATACGGCTGGCATTTAGTACAAAAGTTTATGTTGGGCATACTTTAAAACACCAGTGTGAAACCATCAGAAAAAAAATACTAAAAACTGAAATGATGATTCAATCCTATATGCTATGAATAGTTTTTTTAGAATTGAACACTGGTAAAGATTTTTTGAACATTCAAAAAAAGTTGATAGCAATACTTAATTTTATTCTGAAATAACATTTTTAAATTAACAGAATCTCTATAACAGAAATACATACTTAAAACGGAAATGTAAAACTATTTGTATCCAAATTGCTTAAAGTAAAAATATTTTATAAACATTTTCATTAAAACAACAATGTTTCAAGACATTTTTGTTTATGTTTGCAACAAGTTGGTGGTTATACGTGTTAGGATTTTGGTGCGTTCATTTGTGTTGGCCTAACAATGTGTAGCAATTATTTTGTTAAAATTTAACAATTTATCTGTAAAAATTAATTTTTTAATCTTTGCTTATTTGTTTTGTGCACAAATACTATGTATCTAATTTTTAATAGGTTAGATATTGGTGTGTTACATGTCGTAAAAGCAAACTCTTATCATAACGTTGGATGTTTATGAAATACGCACAACTTGCCATACATTTGATAAAGATAAGAATGTTAGATACTTTGGGAAGTCAAATGTTGGCATCTAATAATTTCCAGCACTTTAACCAAATTGAACCTATTTTAGACCACATAATAGATGCTACTCGGGTAGGCTTATGTGAATGTTTGAATATTTCTTCTACTTACGAGTAACTAGAATGTGTATGACATAGCATTGAGAGCATACAAAATAACTAAATGAAAAATTAATTTAAATTGCAAATTGTCTGAAAAACTACCGATATTTCACTGGATGCAATGTGTTTGGAGTAGAAATATAAGGCATTCGAAATCCAGCCAAATGAATAGTTTTACAAATAACTTATAAAATATATCGTTAAAATATTATTGGAGTTCAAATAAGCATTCCTGGCGATTTCTTAACCAAGATAGGAAAGTAAAGATATCTTCTCTCAAGTTGGCGTCATACAGTAATCGGTAAGATGATGAGTCGTAAGGTAAGAATTATCGGTACGTGGTAAGGGTCATGGGATCACAACCAGTGCACTTGTGGTAGACGCTTTTTTACACAATTTAGGTAGTTTGTGCTGCACACAAGAACTTTAAAAATAAGAGAATTACGTGTGTATTTTGCTTAAATTTGCTTATTTAGAGTACGTTTGCCAGCATTTGAATGATGGCCCTATGTATGTAATTTACGTAATGCAAGCATTTATATTCTCATAATCTATCCAATTAAAAACCAATGTTGGGCCAACTAAGGCCCACGTGACATTCTGACAATTGTGTGAAAATTTGCTTCTATAACTTTTGCATGTATTGGAAACTTCCGCAAGACATAAACATGCAAAGCTTATATTATTTGCTGCCTTATTTCATTACGATCCCAGACATATTAGTTTCCATGTTGTAGTAAACCAAAAATTTACATTCGCATATACAAGATACACAAAGCAATAGTTTGGTTACATTGGGGATACTTTACACCATCATCAAAGGTGAGTTCGTCATATTCAAGTACGAAGATGAACTGTTTCCTGGTCAAATAGTGAGTTGTAGTTCAGAGTCAGTTGTTATACCATCGATGCAAAGATCTGCGAAGTCTTGGAAGTGGCGTAAACCTACTGACACTTTGGTGTAAAGTCGGGAGGATGTCTTAGGGGCCATAAAGCCTCAAAAGTCAATCAATAATCGTGGTTATTTCTCAGTTTCATAGCTGCAACGTATTTGGCCATTGTAATGTTTTTGTGTTTATTTTGTGGTTTTTTATTGAGGGATGTATTTGAGACACTGTCAATTATTATGCAATTACTTAACACCCATACTATATTTACATTGTTGTAGTTTCTTAAACTTGTGAGTAGACGGTAATTTCCGATTATTTAATTACAACAGGCAATATTATGTTGGTTCAAATCAAAACTCTACTGTTTATTACTCAGCTAACATGTATGTGATATTTTATGTTTTAAACAAGTGTTTAAAACAGTAACAGCTGTGTTTCTGCAAAGCTGAGTACTCACTATGGTGTAATATTAACCTTGCAAGTGATAACTTTCATCCAGCTTTATTTCCGTCGTTGCTTTCCATACAAGTTGCAAAGCGGCGCATAGTATCCTGCCCATATGAGGATACTTAGCACCAGGTTTGTACAATGTTTTACAAAAAGTTTGTGTCTCCACAAGTCTGGGACTTGAATATGTTATATTACAGTGATTTACATAGCTGTGACAAATATTATCATAATTATTACTTACCTACAATAAAAATTATGCTATGTTTTACAAAAATTCATTGAAATTAGGTGTAAAGTAACCTCACATTAAACCTCACATTACGGAACCTTAATATTTAGTCTAATTTCCGGGAAAGAAAATTTATTTATAATATTACCTACCTTCCTGTGCATCCGTATGTGTAGGTTAGTGTGTCTTTGTGTATGTGTGAGCGCATGTATGTGGTGCATGTGTGTCTGTATGTGTATATCCCTAACAACATTTGAACTTGTGGACAATATTTTCATCAAACTTATTACACATGTAGTACATTGTATCCTGACTTGATATGTATGTATTTTGTTCAAGCTGTCTTCATATTTTCACAACGGTAGCCATTTTCATATTTTTGCCTAGAATGGCAATCTTGAATTTTTTATGTTGGTCAAACACATAATATACATATATCTACTACTTGGTAAGATAATTTTACTTATAAATATTATATTTATGACAATTTTATAACAATCACACAAGATATTTAACAAACCATTTATCAAAATTTCATTACATTCGTTAGGCCGCTCACAGAATAGTAAGGAGACTGGATGTTTATGTATCATTTCACACTGTGCTTGAACTATTGAAAAGTGGCCTGTTAAACATGTATTTGAAAACACAAGAAAACATGAGAACCAACTTTTTTAAAAAGAATTTAACAAAACTAAAAATTTAAAGATTTTATCTTTCAATTAGATATATAAATAAATATTTGATCAGACTTTCATCTTTCTCAGTACACGTGCAGTATATAGTACAGCGACTACAGGTTCATTAGCTTTGTTTAAACCATATCTATGTTCATTATATGCTGTGGACTTGGTATCTGTTTTGCTCTCATGAAATATCTGAGATTCATGTTCTCAGCATTGTTGACATTTGGTACACATTTAGTACTACGTGCCGTTGTTCTCTTTTACTCGAGATATGAAACAAGAACAATATTTTCAATCGGACGGACATATGCAGAATGTAACCCGCCCACAGTTAACTAGGATTCAAGGTCAAAATTTATGTACACCTTGTATAAATGGCTATTTCTGTGCTCTTATATTTCTTAAATTGTTATGAATTAACACGTGATATTATCCAAGGAAATATTTCGGACATCTTTTACTTGATATGATTACCTCAAAATAAATTACTTTGTGCCTTCTCCCAACTGTTTAACTCTGTCTAATTGGTCGAGTTGGCTGCAAACTTTAAAATAAAACCACTTCTCGGCTTGTATAAATGTTAAAAATTACACGATAAAACATAGTTGAAACATTTAATAGAAACTGTTGCAGGCCTTAAAAGTGTGAAAATCTATGTGGTTTACGTATGGAATATTCTAATTCATGATCGGCAACCCCCGCCCCCTTCCTGGGACAGCCAGGACACATTATGGGTGGCAGAACAGGTAAGCTTAAGTTATTTTTAACTGATATTAATATTACCATGGAATAGTTCTAGTTGTCATGAAATGATTTGTAAGTTGCAAACCTTTCTATTTAGCATGGCAACCGGCTCTCCGAGGAATATCCGCCATCTGTAGGATTGTAGTATCTATCTCATTCCTCAACCGACCTGGAACAAAGTGACGTAATTCGTCGCTGTCCACATACCCAGGCGGAACAGGTTGGGGTTCATAATTAATTAATTTATTAAATATTGGCCAACATCACTTTCTTACCCTTGAACGATCCTAATAATACTGTTTTGCAAAGTACTTTGTAAAAGGAAATCAAAATCCCTGAAATATATATGTCTCTTTCAGCTCTCGAAAGTCCATAACTGAATAATCTTTTCCTTGATCCTCTTTGTAGGTTACCCTGAAAAGATGTTGTGATGTGATCGTTAAGTGCAAAGTTCTCGCGAAAAAGTTTTTGCCCCACTTTGTTTCAGTGTCTTATGTGCACACCTGCAGCTCTACCTCATCGCTATTGACAGAGTGTTATTGTGCAGAGTTATTATTCATTTGACTGTGCCAATCAGTTCATGGATAACTGTGCACATCACGTCTGTGAATTGTAGGTTTAACCTCCACACGCTGGGTGTCAAGGTATCCAATCACTGACCACATAGCATAGATAATTTCCGAACATAAGTACAATGAAGCAGGCCTCACTTCCACATTGCAACCACTGGCGAATTGTGGACGTGCTTCAAGGGAAGCGGCCCTCAGTAGCAACTATACATAAGAGTTGAATGTCTGTGGAATTGATAGACTGTTATATGCTTTACTTTTTTTGTATTAAATGTCTGTTGTATATTTTACAACCTTAAAACCTAAATATTTTTGTTGTATTAATTGCAATGTCGTATATGTATTTTAGTCACAAATGTGAAATTACATTATAATGCATGCAAAAGAAATATGTCTCACAGATTTAGTCATATTTATTTCATGTAAAATAATAAGTGGCACGAAGATACTGCTAGCCAGCTTGGGGCGTGTCATAAAACTTATTAGTCTTCTTATTAGGAGTGTGAAGTAATAAATGTAGCTGCTGGTTTCAAGTTCTGTTTCATAAAACTGGTAGTGTAAAAAAGTAGCTAGCAGTGTATAACTCCTAATAATGAGTAATATTATGAGTTCAATATTATGAGCGTTTCATAAACACTAGACACTAATATTTTGGACTGATTATAAGAACTGTAATTTATCATTCACTGCATCACCATGAATATTTTAATAGTTGTAAATATTGACACACAGGTTTGTGTGTGATAAAAATTGTTGACCAATTGAATCCTCAGATCCTAGTGGAATTAAAGATGATGAATTGGTAGTGAGACGGCCTAGATCTTTTCAAGAAAGCAAAAGCTATGTGTTGCTAGAAGAAACATACGAGTACAATGAACGCCTTAGGTTAACACGTGGCGTATTTAATTGTGTGCTCACAAGCTCTGAACTTTTATTAGCTCATTTAACGGCAAATAACCAGGCACTTTCAGCAAAATATCTCCAAATAGAATTACACTGGCTTGGCGGTGGTGTACAGTACCACTGTATTGCTGACATGCATAATGTTTCAAAAGTTATCTGTGAATAACACCCTGCTAGTAAATAAAGTGCGCTGGCCAGAAAATGTTGATGAAGTGGTTCAAAAGTTCAGTGAAATAGCAGGAATGCCACTAATTTGTGGAGTTTTGGATTGAACGCTTATTAAAATGGATATTAAGTATTTCATACTTTAATGTACTAAAAATTGTTATGCTGCTTATACCTCGTTCGCTCTCACTGGGGAGGGGGGGGGGGGGGGCTGTGTGTGGTCGAGGTCATGCGAGTGCGGCTAGCATAAAAGACGTATACGAGACGAAGGTCGTAAGCTGCAACACCCGGGACTCGAGAACGCCTTGCTCATACGAGGGAAGTAACATTCGAGTGGAAGTGTGGATCGTATTGCTAGGCTGGATCCGTAAATCTAGAAAAAACGTTTCATCAGGTGGCAGCCAGTCAGTAGTTAAGTATTATAGTTCATGTTCAGCAAAATGTTATCGTGCACAGTCAGTCATTTCGAAAGACAGCAACATGTGAATAAATTGAGCTATAATGGCTGATCGGAATGCTGGTTATTCTGTTACAACCAGTGTTTATGTGTTGCTATCGTTAGGTCATTTCTACCTTCTTCGAAAAAATAATTTTATATATATATATATATATATATATATATATATATATATATATGGTATTTTTTAAGGGCTTATTAAAAGTGAATAGTTGCAGGAAGGTTTTTAATCATCTTATATACTGCCTATGCCTGTTTGCTTGAATTTAGCTTCTTGTTACTCCTCTGTGGCAATAATGTTCATTATTTATTTATGCTATAATGGTAAGTATCGATTATATTGTGGTTTTTGTGAAAGAAATATCTACTTACATACTACCGACATGAAAATATACAGTTTTTGTAACTAAAGATCCTGGATTATTTTTATTTTTTTTTTTTATGGTAATGCAGAATATTTCAAAGGATTATTAAATTTGGTAAGTAATTCACAACAAAACTGAATGAATTTTGTTATTAATAATTCTTGCTGCTGCCGCAATTAGAACCCATAAACGCTACATGAGCAGCTACGTACGCTAATTACCCGCCCATCGCTTCGCTGCCTAGAGTCTGACAATAAGATAAAATTAAAAAGTTAATAGTAAAAGTTTGAACAAGTACGATAAAAATAACACTGCGTGCACATTTCGAAAATCATGCACCAGCGTTTCACATTAGTTATGCACCATATTTTTCAGACTTGTCACTCCTTTATCCGACAACTTTAAATTTTGAGGAAACTATTCGTAAAATTTCTTTGCAAAACGAAACTTTTCGTCCTCGTGAATCGCGTAGTCTGTGAACTGGCCTACATCCAGCCGGCCGGGACTACCAAGAATATAGTCCGAAGAGATAGAAATGGAACTGTACCAATGACTGAGAAATATCCGGACTACACCTCTAATAACTTGTACCCAACCTTCTGGCAGAAAATTTAACTAATATGGTCTTATGAGTAAGAGTTTTTTTTTGCAGGCAACGCTATCTACTTTGTTGTCGTCAACTTGCTAAACCTTTTTTGAAAAGATTCTGAAATATCGAATAAGTACTGCCCCCTAGCCCCGAAAGTTTGAACATCTTAAAATTCAGTGCTCCAGTGTAAAAAAATCGTGTAGTCATTTAACTTAGAATAATTTAAAACGTTCCGCATGAAAATGTGGTCTAATGTCTTGTCAACTAAAGTCGTTTTGCCTAAAAGTCGTTTTGCCTAAAAGTCGTTTCGCATAAAGTAATTTTGCTTACGTTTTACCTAAAGTCATTTTCCCTAAAGTCGTTTCGCCTTAAATGCAAACACATGTGTAAAAAAACTTGTAACACCGTTTTGCCTGAATATGTTTTGCCTATTATTATTCTTTTTTCCTCTAGTTGTTTTACCTAAAGTTATTTTGCCTAAGCTTTAGGCATAACGGTTTTAGGCAAGACGAGATGTAATGGCGGAAAGATATAAACTGGTGGAAAAGATAAATTTATCGCTGTTTTTTGAGCACTTACTTCATCCCGAATGACCTATACCTACACCATCACAATACCCGTTAGTTGGTAGTGTTCGGCAGACAGTCCAATGTCACATGAGGGGACGCGGTGGCCGAACGGATGGATCTCTCGCCTCCCACCAAGGCGATACGGGTTCTACTCCCGACGGGCTTGTGGGAATCGTGTCGGACGACGCTTCTGGTCGGTGGGTTTCCCCCACCTCTTCATTCCGGCACCGCTGTATACTCACCTAAAGTGTCTCCCCCCTCACCAGAACTGAAGACTTCGTCGAAGTTAAGCGCTGACCAAAATCTCTCACTCAATGTCATCTGATCAGATAATAGTCGGATAAAAAGTCGCCATGCTTGTTACAAGAACACGAAATGTCATTGCTCACAACCAGCCCCATATATATTCTAGACTGAATTCTCTGATGTACATACGTCGTCATCCTGACGTGGTTTATCACTTATCTTGAGATAATATTTATATTTGTCTTAACGTCTTGTTGGCAGCGAGGTACTTGGCGAAGATTTGACATAAATATGCACGACGTATAACCAAGTGTGGATATGCATCGAGTCGAGTCACTGTTCGACGTACCATAAAATAACGGTATCATAAATAACTGAAGTACAATGATTATAATTTTCTAATAATCTGAGTTCAACGCAAAACTCTAAATCCCATGCAGGATATTTTGCATATTCACACTGCCAGTAAAGCAGTCCAATGTACAAGAATATTGTAAGAAACGATTTAAAAAGCCTGGGTAGTTGTCTTAAAAATTTTAATTTACAGTGAATTTTGTTTCATGAAAACGTGCCAACAGCTAAAAGTAAGACTTGCCATGCTGTACAAATTATGTTCCTAGAATACTGGGTGAGTCGGGAGGAAAGGTACATGCTTTGAGTGGTGATAGTACTGGTGATTCTGAACAAAATGTTTCTGAAAACATATGCCCTTTTCTTAACCGTTTCAGAGAAACCGAATGAAAACAAGGAACGGGATAAATGCAGGCGACGGTAAATCACGCTACTATTATCTTATATTGTATGTAATTTTGTACATGTCCACACTGTGGCGCTCTCAGTATGGTGCAGTTGTTTACCTCAGTCTCAGTCCTACAGTGCTTGTCCTAGTATTGGGAACTACAGTGTTGTTACGTGTACACTGTACAGTGAATACAGTTCTGTGTAGTCAAAAATGCCACAGGTCTTCACACATGCAGAATATACTAACATAATATGTGTCTGCGGTTTCTCCGATAGGAATTCCAGAACCGCAGTTCGTGAGTACGAACGACGATTTCCTAATCGCAGAGTTCCAGATAGCAGGGTGTTTAGCAGGGTATTTGCAGGATTACGTGATCGTGGTACGCTTCCCAGTGCAAATGTTGTAACCGAACGTCCCGTACAACAGACTCTTAATGAAATTGAGAACATTCTTCAAGTACTAGAAAGCAGCCCAACAACTAGCTCCAAACGAATTGCTGCTCAACTGTCTATCAGAGAAGCAAAATGCATTGAAGTTGGCGATGGAGTGTTTGAACATGTTTTGTGTGAAAATGTACACAATTAAACAAAACATACGATAACAGTATCGTGATTTACCGTCACCTGCACATTTCCCGTTCCTTGTTGTTTTCATTCGGTTTCTCTGAAACGGTTAAGAAATGGGAATATGTGTATTAGAAACATTTTGTTCAGAATCACCTGTATACTATCGTCCCTCAAAGCATGTACCATTCCTCCTGACTCATTCTGTATAGTCTAACTGATAGTAGTTAATGTGCTGTTTATGGTTTTAAATAATACGTGAGATGAAGTCCACACCAAGACCTCTAGGGGCGATTCTGTAAACTCACAACAAAATGTGTGACAGTATATATACAACATGTGTGACTGTATATGCACAAGAACATGTGTGACAGTATATGCACAACAACATGTGTGACAGTATATGCACATCATGTGTGACAGTATATGCACAACATGTGTGACAGTATATGCACAACAACATGTGTGACAGTATATGCACAACATGTGTGACAGTATATGCACAACATCATGTGTGACACTATATGCACAACATGTATGACAGTATATGCACGGCAACATGTGTGACAGTATATGCACAACAACATGTGTGACAGTATATGCAC